>SJYC01100571.1:0-66243 GCA_006408675.1 Madoqua kirkii
TGTAATCAATATAAAACCAATTAATGAGATATTTTGCATTCTTTTTGTTGTACTCAGTATTTGAAGTTGAGTGGTAAAGACACTTAGAGCTGAGTGGTAAAGAATCCACCTACCAATACAAGAGATGTGGGTTCGATCCCTGGGTTGGGAAGATCCCCTGGAAAAAGAAGTGGTAACCCACTCCAGTATTCTTGCCTGGAAAATCTCATGGACAGAGGACCCTGGTGGGACTACAGTCCATGGGGTTGCAAGAGTCAGACACAACTTAGCAAGTAAACAACAATAATGTGGGCATTAGGAAGTTTTACAGAGGAAATGGAGAGCTCAAGTAAGTGAAGGTCAGCGTCAGCTACAAAAATACCTATAGTAGCTGAGATGTAGATGTTCTGTGTTGTTGGTTGATAGATAACATGATGACACTTAGTGTACACACGCTAAGTCGCTTCAGTTGTATCTGACTCTTTGTGACCCTAACGACTGTAACCCATCAGGTTCTTCTGTCCATGGCATTCTGCTGGCATGAATACTGGAATGGGTTGCCATGCCCTCCTCCAAGGGATCTTGTCGACCCAGGGATCAAACCTGCATCTCTTAAGTCTCCTACATTGGTAGGCAAGATCTTAACCACGAGCACCACCAGGAGAGCCCGATGACACTTAGAGCAGACCTCAGTTCAAAAGAGTTGCATTTCATGTGCCCAATAGCCACACTTTGCACATTGAACAGCACAGCTCTAGAATAATAATGAGTTCAGTTTTAAACTTTTTCAATTTGCTTTGAATGAAGGACATGTAAAAAGCAATGCCTTCAAGTTACTTGAAGATTAAGCATTGGGACCTTGGATGAGAAATTAGGCTAGAAATGGGAATGAAGAAGTTATTCACACTGTTAATGTCATATGGATGATCACCACCAAGCTTGAAACCCTGGGGGTCATCCATTTGGTTAAGGCATTATTAGTTAATCCACAAAAAGTTACAGGAAAATACATTACCTTGAATAATGGCTGCTACGACTATTTGGATTTCTCCATGGGTTGGTGAGAGAGCAAGAGAAATTACATTATGCTTGCATTCCTGATCAAAGCTCAATTACTTAATGGTGACTGTGTCCTATTTATTTTTAATAAAAATTAAAAGTTAATAGATAAGTGGAATTGTAGCAATCAGCAAAGGAATGTAAAGATAGTTTTATATTAGTAGTTGAACCAGAAAACACTGACAATTGTGAAGCAAAAGAGACAATCATGATGTGTGTGTGTGTGTGTGTGTGTGTGTGTGTGTCTGTGTGTGTATGCACGCACATGCGTGCATGTGCATATATGACCAGTGGGGCAACACGATCTGCTCAGGAAGCACTGACTTTGCTGTTGACCCAGGAATCCAAAAAGATTTCTAGGAGACACACACTGGAAGCCCAGGGTGTAACAAGCAGACAGAATTTCAGATCAGGAACTGATAAGATATCAAAACTGTCACCAGTGATACTTTGGTTGGTCTGTCCTAAAGGGGCTGTCTAATGAGACTTCTCACAGCCCATGCAAAAGAGTCCCCTGAAATTAAACCCTTTTCAGGGCTCTACACACAGTGGAAACTGCTTATTCTCATGGCATACATCTATGACAACTAGACTGTGGAATGTAAAATGATCACACTTTTGAATCAATTGATTTTGTCTTCTGATTGTAAAATGGACAGATTAAGTTACCAGATGCTGATTCTACCATACTACCATACCTAGGCTTGGAGTCTGGTCTACCATCTGACCTGGAAGCTAATCTCTCTAAACCTCAGTTTACTAAAATGAAAACATGACACCCTGTCATTCACAGGGATGTTTTAAGGCTTGCACGAGGTATCCAAACCCCTAGGCTCAGAGCCAGGAATCTTGTTGTTATTACACTTTGTTCTAAACTCCCTCTTTGCAAGGTTTTAATTTGGCAGATCATAACTGACTCATTGGAAAAGACTCTGATGCTGGGAGGGATTGGGGGCAGGAGGACGAGGGGACAGCAGAGGATGAGATGGCTGGATGGCATCACTGATTCCATGGACGTGAGTCTGAGTGAACTCTGGGAGCTGGTGATGGACAGGGAGGCCTGGCGTGCTGCGATTCATGGGGTCACAAAGAGTCGGACATGACTGAGCTACTGAACTGAACTGAACCAAGAATAAGCATTTGGATTATTCTATACATTTTGCTCCATATTAGGCATTTAATTATTTTGGGTGGTTGAGGGGAAAGAATCACTAAAAATGCCAACAAGGAGGACAATTTTTAAAAACATTGTAACCAAATCCAAACATAAAAATAGAAGGTAAAAAATGTACTCTAGCTTCATGAGGAGAATCTTTAATGTAACATTATGAACCCACTGGGACATAAGAGAATCTTCTGGGGATGGGAATTCAACAGAATGAAATTAAGTTCTGAGCCTCATTCAAGGGAGTTTAGCTATTAACATATGAACATATGGCCTCACGTATCAGATAGTTCCTGCCTTGAGAAACTATTCTGGCTTCCCCTTCTGAGGTACGTAGAGGAGAAGCCAGAATAGTTTCTTGGGGCCAGGAACTGTCTGATACGCGAGGCCATATGTTCATATTTTAATAGCTAAAATATCTCCCATTTCCTTCTGCTTCTCACATCTTAGGATTCTATATCTGTGGCAGGATTGAGTTCTGCAGATTCAATTAATGAGCATTTGACAAAATGACAATAATTATCTTTTGAAGGTCCTTCTCTGCCTGGGAAGACAATCCTCCCTATCATTCTTGGGATTATAGGATCCAGGATCAAAAGGAAATGATGTGGGGTGAGGGTAACAGGAAGAATGTGAGGATTTGGGGAGAGAGAGGGCAGAGAAACTGGAAAGGAGAATCTGCAGTTTGACAGGTGGCTGGGAGAAAGCAGGAAAAGGGGGAATTTGAAAGTCCCTAGGGTTTATATTTTCACTTCAGCTACTGAGACAAATTTACAAATTTGTTTTTAAATGATTGTAGACAACTGGGTATGTTTTGATAAAACACCAGTCCTAGACCAACCAGGGCACTGCCCCATTCCATGCCACCCTCTAACCTGTGGCACTATCAGTCTTCCCATTGGCTGCAGAGAGCCCAGGAGTCACCAGGGCAGGTTTACCCCCTTTCAGATGGATACACCCTCCCAACCCTACATGCACTCTAAAGCAGTCTCTTAAATGAGATTATTGAAGATATCCCAAAAGTGGCTTTTTGGTCTGGGAAAAACCTAAAATGACAAAAGTTTAGTTATTTCCTTTTCTTATATAGTCCACAGTTTTCTTTGCCTAGACTCATGTCCATCCTTTGCAGAGGACATAACCAATGGGCAGAATATATATATTTTTTTCTTTTGGGAGGTCTGATTCCTTACATTATTTTTCCTTATGTGTTTCAACTCTTCTTAATGCTTTTATGTTGAAATGGGAAAATAACTGATAAATGATGACAGATTTCCTCCCACTGTTCTCTCCTCTCCATTTTTTTTTGGGGGGGTGGGGTAACTCCAGGACAATATTCAAACAGTTTAAGCATTGTCTCTTTAGAAGCTCTCTTGACATCTCTCTTTAACACACAGCACCTTGTGCAAAGATTATCGCATTACTTATTACACTGTATTAGGATGTGCAGTGTACCCCAGATCTCTCTGGTATGCAGAATGAGATAGCTCATTTACCTCCTTTTCTACAATGCCAGGCACAGCATCTGGGACTGAGCAAGTCCCAGCAAATACTTGTCCTCAACCACCTGTTGAACAATGAATTTTGAAGCAGCTCTTGAAGAATCCCTTATGCTCAAATTTCCTTTACTGAAGCCCTAAGTGGTGTGGAAAATAAGGAAAATACCTCTCTATGTTCCCATGGCAATCAAAATAAACACAGCAACAATTAGAAATGACAGCTTATAAAATGATGACTTTTTGTTACTTACAGAGCTTACTTCTTTTATCCTAATTATAAAATTTATTGCATGGTGCTATGGGCCACATATTTATGCCACTCCTCGAAATTCATTTGTTGAAATCCTAACTCCCAATATGACAGTGGGACCTCTGGGGGTGTAATTAGACCATGAGGATGGAGCCACCCTGAAAGGGATTTGTGTCCCTCTAAGAACAGATGCTGAAGAAGCTGAAGTTGAATGGTTCTGTGAAGACCTACAAGACCTTTTAGAACTAACACCCCAAAAGATGTCCTTTTCAATATAGGGGACTAGAATGCAAAAGTAGGAAGTCAAGAAACACCTGGAGTAACAGGCAAATTTGGCCTTGGAAAATGGAATGAAGCAAGGCAAAGGCTAATAGAGTTTTGCCAAGAGAATGCACTGGTCATAGCAAACACTCTCTTCCAACAACAAAAAAAGAAGACTCTACACATGGACATCACCAGATGGTCAACACCGAAATCAGATTGATTATATTCTTTGCAGCCAAAGATGGAGAAGCTCTATACAGTCAGCAAAAACAAGACCAGGAGCTGACTGTGGCTCAGATCATGAACTCCTTATTGCCAAATTTAGACTGAAATTGAAGAAAGTAGGGAAAACTGCTAGATCATTCAGGTATGACCCAAATCTAATCCCTTATGTTTATGCAGTGGAAGTGAGAATAGATTTAAGAGACTAGGTCTGATAGACAGAGTGCCTGATGAACTATGGAATGAAGTTCATGACACAGGGATCAAGACCATCCCCATGGAAAAGAAATGCAAAAAAGCAAAATGGCTGTCTGGGGAGGCCTTACAAATAGCTGTGAAAAGAAGAGAAGTGAAAAGCAAAGGAGAAAAGGAAAGATGTAAGCATCTGAATGCAGAGTTCCAAAGAATAGCAAGAAGAGATAAGAAAGCCTTCCTCAGCAATTAATGCAAAGAAATAGAAGAAAACAACAGAATGGGAAAGACTAGAGATCTCTTCAAGAAAGCTAGAAATACCAAGGGAACATTCCATGCAAAGATGGGCTCAATAAAGGACAGAAATGGTTTGGACCTAACAGAAGCAGAGGATATTAAGAAGAGGTGGCAAGAATACACAGAAGAATTGTACAAAAAAGATCTTCATGACCCAGATAATCACAATGATGTGATCACTCATCTAGAGCCAGACATCCTGGAATGTGAAGTCAAGTGGGCCTTAGAAAACATCACTATGAACACAGCTAGTGGTGATGGAATTCCAGTTGAGCTATTTCAAAACCTGAAAGCTGATGCTGTGAAAGTGCTGCACTCAATATGCCAGCAAATTTGGAAAACTCAGCAGTGGGCATAGGACCTGGAAAGGTCAGTTTTCATTCCAATCTCAAAGAAAGGCAATGCCAAAGAATGTTGAGACTATCACACAATTGCACTCATCACACACTCTAGTAAAGTAATGCTCAAAATTCTCCAAGCCAGGCTTCAGCAATACATGAACCATGAAATTCCAGATGTTCAACCTGGTTTTAGAAAAGGCAGAGGAATCAGAGATCAAATTGCCAACAAACACTGGATCATAGAAAAAGCAAGAGAGTTCCAGAAAAACATGTACTTCTGCTTTATTGATTATGCCAAAGCCTTTGACTATGTGGATCACAATAAACTGTGGAAAATTCTGAAAGACATGGGAATATCATACCACTTGACCTGCCTCTTGAGAAACCTATATGCAGATCAGAAAGCAACAGTTAGAACTGGACATGGAACAACAGACTGGTTCCAAATAGGAAAAGGGGCAAGTCAAGGCTGTATATTGTCACCCTGCTTATTTAACTTCTATGCAGAGTACATCATGAGAAATGCTGGGCTGGAAGAAAAACAAGCTGGAATCAAGATTGCTGGGAGAAATATCAATAATCTCAGATATGCAGATGACACTACACTTATGGCAGAAAGTGAAGAGGAACTAAAAAGCCTCTTGATGAAAGTGAAAGAGGAGAGTGAAAAAGTTGGCTTAAAGCTCAACATTCAGAAAACAAAGATCATGGCATCTGGTCCCATCACTTCATGGCAAATAGATGTGGAAATGGTGTCAGAAATTATTTTGGGGGACTCCAAAATCACTGCAGATGGTGACTGCAGCCATGAAATTAAAAGATGCTTACTCCTTGGAAGAAAAGTTATGACCAACCTAGATAGCATATTCAAAAGCAGAGACATTACTTTGCCAGCCAAAGTCAGTCTGATCAAGGCTATGGTTTTTCATGTGGTCATGTATGCATGTGAGAGTTTGACTGGGAAGAAGGCTGAGCACCGAAGAATTGATGCTTTTGAAGTGTGGTGTTGGAGAAGACTCTTGAGAGTCCCTTGGACTGCAAGGAGATCCAACCAGTCTCCTCTCTAAAGGAGATCAGGCCTGGGTGGTCATGGAAGGATTGATGCGGAAGCTGTAACTCAATACTTTGGCCACCTGATGTGAAGAGTTGACTCATTGGAAAAGACTCTGATGCTGGGAGGGATTGGGAGCAGGAAAAGTGGATGACAGAGGATGAGATGGCTGGAAGGCATCACCAACTGGATGGATGTGAGTTTGAGTGATCTCTGGGAGTTGGTGATGGACAGGGAGGCCTGTTGTGCTGCAATTCATGGAGTTGCAAAGAGTCGGACACGACTGAGCGACTGAATTGAACTGAAGAACAGACAGAAGATAAAAGATTCTTTTCTCAGCTATGTGAGGATGAATGAGGAGATGGCAGTCTGCCAACTAGGAAGAAGACTCTCGTTAGACACCAGAACTACAGGGACCCTGATTTTGGACTTCCCAACCTCCAGAACTGTGAGAAAGCAATGTCTGTTTTTCAAGCCTCCTAGTCTATGATATTCTGCTATAGCAGTCCATGGTGACTGTACCAGAAAATATACACATATGTATATAAACAGGTCTGTGCAGGGTCTGTATCAATGCCCATCTCTCTTCTTTTTGTTTATTCATTCAGACAGTTTTTAAACAAGTGCTAATAACAATGTTCCAGACACCATGGTCAGCTCTGGGGATAGAACCCTGATCAAGAGAAATTCTTCCTTCAAGTTTACAGTCAACAGAAGAAATAGATAACTTAAAAAGCAAGCAAACAAAACACATTCTTACCAACTGCACAGGGGAGGTATAGAAACAACAAGGTGCTCTCAGAGAAACTGATGGAGGGACAGTGGGGATGGGCCTCTCTCAGGAAGAGGCTTCTAAGATGAGAAGGGTCTGGTCTATGAAGAGCTGGTTGTTGTTTACTCACTAAGTGAGTTATGTTATGTTCGACTCTTTGTGACCCCACAGACTGTAGCCTGCCAGGCTCCTCTGTCCATTGAATTTCCCAGGCAAGAATACTGGAGTGGCTTGCCATTTCTTTCTCCAGGGGATCTTCCCCACCCAGGGATTGAACTTGCATCTCCTGCACTGGTAGGCAGATTCTTCACCACTGAGCCACCAAGGAAGCCCCTATGAAGAGCTGGGAGAGGACTGTTCAGGCAGGTGCAAAGAGCTACAGGCAGATTCACAGGGTTGAGGAGTGGAAAGAGGTTTCACGGGTCCCTTAGCACAGTACAAAAGAAGGAAATTGACTAGTGTGGTAGAAAGAAATTCAGTCACTGAAGTGTTATTAGCAGGAGTGTGTTATAATCCAGTATATATCTCAAAGATTATGTGTTTGCTGCCTAGAGAATAGTTTTGACAGGATGAATAACAAAATGTGAAAGCCAGCCATGAGATTTTCAAGAATTTCAACAAGAGACTGTGGTTTAGACTAGTACAGTGGCAGGAGAGACAGGAAGATGTGAATGTGCTTGGGGAATATTTTGAAAGGACTTCTTGTGTCATTCCTCGATTCAAAACCCTTTGATAGCTCTTCTTATGACTCAGAGTGTCAGGCAAGAGTCCTGCAGGATCTGTCCCTCCCCTCACCTCTCTGCTCTCATCTCCCACTCATTTGCTCCATTCCAACCACACTCTCCTCCTTGTTGTTTCTTGAACATTAAAGCCATGTTATCAGTTCTTCTGTTCCCTCTGCTTGAAATAATTTTCTCCAGGATGTCACCATTTTCCTTTCATGGTTCATTCCCTCAAATCTTTCCAGCTTTGCACAAATGAATCTCATCAAATCCGTCACTGACCATGTTCTTTGAGACTGCATGTCCCTACACTGGCCGTCCTTATAACCCTTCTGTCCTAATATTCTTCTTGGCACTTACCACCTTCTAACATATTGTCTTATTTTGTTTTTTTTTTATATTGTTTATTGTCAAACTCCTTGCAATAATCTGGAACAAAGTCTACTACATGATAGGGACTCAATAAATTTTCTTTATAAATGTAGGGGGTTAGGGAAGGAATCAAAAATGACTCCCAGGTTTTGGGTATAAACAATTAGATTATGCTTTTTAGCAAGATGAAAAAAACTAGGGGGAGGATTGTTTTTATTTTATGATAGAATGAAAACAAACTCAACACCATTTTATCCCATGATAAATTTAGTGTTTAGAATAAAATGGGTTTGAACTCGTTTTCTTTCAGAAAATGGGAAAAACTAATTTTGAAGAAACTTAGAAATCTCAACAGAACAGCTAACAAGAGAGTTGAATTCTCCATTTCTCACCCTCTATCTCTTCTCCCTCTTTCCCTCCACTACTTGCTCCCTTCCTACACACATCACTTGGCCTTCCTTATCCTGAAGCAACCTCCTCTTTTTTTTTTTTTTTTTTCCCAGAACAAGCTCTATATCCTAATTCTTTCCATGGGTGCCTACTAGCACTTCCTATATCTGTCACTTTCAACCACTCATAATCTGGTTTCTGAGACCCCTACAAACAAACACAATGACTTTATCATAGAAGAAGTCCTTCTACTAATTTCCCTTGATTCACTCTTCCAAACTACTCTTCCATTTATAACTGCATGAAATATCCTCTGGGCTGATAAATCTAGAACAAACATACATTCCCCATCCACCTACTTGTTCAGGCTTTTTCTCTTCAGCAGGCTCACCTCATTTCTCTTTATTATCTTTTACAACTAAACATGGGATTTAAGCTGCAGTGACATGAAATAACTAGTGGTTTTGGACCAAGAAGACTGCTAGAAAACCTTTAGTGAGTAAACACTGGCAATTGACAGCAGAGCCATGAATTCATAAAAATGCAGTCTTAATTGCTCCCTTAACACTTTCATCATGATGCTAGGCATCCTGCTCCTTGCTGTACTGTTAGAAGAGAACTCTTTCGATTTTCTGTTTGAATGACATACTGTTGCAGAGAGGATTAAATAGGGGTGTGCGTGCATGTATGCTAAGAAGCTTCAGTCATGTCCGACTCTTTGTGACACTATGATGGACTGTGGCCTGCCAGCCTCCCTGTCCATGGAATGCTCCAGGTAAGAATGTTGGAATGGTTGTTAGCCATCTGTATGTCTTTGGAGAAATGTCTGTTTAGGTCTTTGGCCCATTTTTTGATTGGGCCATTTATTTATCTGGAATTGAGCTGCAGGAGTTGCTTATATATTTTTGAGATTATTTGTCCGTTGCTTCATTTGCTATTATTTTCTCCCATTATGAAGGCTGTGTTTTCACCTTGCTTATAGTTTCCTTTGTTGTGCAGAAGCTTTTAATTTTAATTAGGTCTCATTTGTTTATTTTTGCTTTTATTTCCAATATTCTGGGAGATGGGCCATAGAGAATCCTGCTGTGATTTATGTCGGAGAGTGTTTTGCCTATGTTCTCCTCTAAGAGTTTTATAGTTTCTGGTCTTACATTTAGATCTTTAATCTACTGAGTTTATTTTTGTGTAGGGTGTTAGAAAGTGTTCTAGTTTCATTCTTTTGCAAGTGGTTGACCAGTTTTTCCAGCACTTCTTGTTAAAGAGATTGTCTTTTCTCCATTGTATACTCTTGTCTCCTTTGTCAAAGATAAGGTGTTCATCGCAGCATTGTTTATAATAGCCAGGACATGGAAGCAACCTAGATGCCCATCAGCAGACGAATGGATAAGAAAGCTGTGGTACATAGACACAATGGAGTATTACTCAGCCATTAAAAAGAATACATTTGAATCAGTTCTAATGAGGTGAATGAAACTGAAGCCTATTATACAGAGTGAAGTAAGCCAGAAAGAAAAATACCAATACAGCATACTAATGCATATATATGGAATTTAGAAAGATGGTAACAATAACCCTATATGCGAGACAGCAAAAGAGACACAGATGTATACAACAGTCTTTTGGACTCTGTGGGAGAGAGTGAGGGTGGGATGATTTGGGAGAATGGCATTGAAACATATACAATATCATATGTGAAACAAATCACCAATCCAGGTTTGATACATGATACAGGATGCTCAGGGCTGGTGCACTGGGATGACCCAGAGGGATGGTATGGGGAGGGAGGAGGGAGGGGCCTTCAGGATGGGGAACACGTGCACACCTGTGGCGGATTCATGTTGATGTATGGCAAAACCAATACAATATTGTAAAGTAATTAGCCTCCAATTAAATAAATTTATATTTTGAAAAAAATATATATAAAAAAAGAATATTGGAGTGGATTGCCATGCCCTCCTCCAGGGAATCTTCCAGACCCAGTGATTAAATCTGTGTCTCTATGTCTCCTGCTTTGGCCGATGGGTTCTTTACCACTAGCGCCACCTGGGAAACCCAAATAGGGGTAATACACGCAAAGCAATTAGTACTGTACCTGGCATCTAACAGATGCTCAATAAATGTTAAGTGTTCTGAACTATAAAAACCCTCTCCCTCTGCCTATCAGATTGGGGCTTATCCAAAGAGAAGTCGCCCGAAAGGGTTCTCAAGATCAAAGTGAAGCTTTCTCCTTCCTGCAAAATTTCAATCGCAACTTTAGATGATAAAGCCTGTTAATCTTCATCTGCCTTCAGCCAGAAACTTGATAAAGTAGTTGAACTTGATTTTTTTTTCTATTGACCCTGAAAAATTAAGTTGAACAAAACGAGATGGTTAGTAAACTAAGAACCATGCATCTCAGACTTGGTTGTGGTCTCTCAACTACAGGAGAACAGTTATAAGTATAAAGTGAGAATATGAGCCCTGAATAACATCTTAGCGGTCATTGCCTAATTTTTCATTTTCTTGTTCTTACAGGAAATTGAAGTCCAGAAGGAGAAAAGTAATTTGCCTAGGGTTATGTAGTGAGTTTGTAGAGGAAACAAGGATGAAACCAAAGTTTCCAAATTGCCATGCAATACCCTTCAGACTTCCTTTCTTCACTGGCAGGAGATTCCTCACAGAGTTGTGGCCAAATTTCATTGCTGGGGTCTCATTCCACATAGGGACAAAGAAAGGGGATCCTCTAGCTGTGGAGGATCTAGGACACTGACAGTACCCCCTCACTCAGGAGCAGAGAGACAGCCAGAAACCAGAGCAAACTTTCTTGTTGGTCACGGATGAATCCAGATTTGAACTGAGCCAAATGCCAATTTATAGAATTAAGAACAAGCCAAGGATGGGATAGGAATGGGGAAGGGAAGTAGTATGCACATTTCATGTTGTGCTTCCTTAAATCAAGAAACATATTTTTGTAATCTTGCGTTTCTCAATATTCATTGAATGAATGAATAAATTCTCAGCCTTTCTCTGCTATTACCCTAAAACAATATGTTAAACATACTCTAAAACCCATCAGAGCATCAGAGTTATATTAGCGTGACAATGTAAGAAGTAGACAAAATTAAAAGCTGAAAAATGAAGTTAACCAAAAACTGTGTTCCAAATAAAAGTACCTAATGAGCTCATTTCCCAGCTCATTTATCTTATCCAACGCAATTTCCCAGTTCCATGTTTGTCTTAAAAGTCTTCCTATTTTAACAATTTTTAGACAAAATGTACATAGTCCCTCCAGTCATGGAGGGAAGACAATAATAAGATGATCACACAACTAAATGTGTAATTAAAGCAATGTCAACCCACTCCAGTACTCTTGCCTGGGAAATCCCATGGAAGGCAGAGCCTGGTAGGCTACAATCCAGGTGGTCGCAAAGAGTTGCACACTACTGAGTGACTTCACTTTCACTTTTTATTTTCTTGCACTGGAGAAGGAAATGGCAACCCACTCCAGTATTCTTGCCTGGAGAATCCCAGGGACGGGAGCCTGGTGGGCTGCCGTCTATGGGGACGCAGAGTCGGACACGACTGACATGACTTAGCTGTAGCAGTAGCTGGAACAACAATGACCTGATTAACAGAGGTCAAGGTTTCAGAATGTGGGAAGTGATTGTCTGTTGCAACTCAGACTCTTCTTTATGTTTGAGCTCTGAGTTCAGTTCCAACTGCTTTCACTTTAAGACCCAAGCAAGACATTCTCTTATTGCCTCCACAGTCGGTCTGACTTTTCAGGTGCCATTTTTAGGGGACCTGCTTCACTTCAAAGCAGTAACAGAAACAAAGAGAAACTATATTTTATTCATTCATCAAACATTTATGAGGTCCCTGCTATGTTTCAAGCACTTTGACAGAGCTTAGGATACAGTGGGTGGTGAAAAGGATGAGTATGCTTTCTCTTCTGATGCTTTACAGTTTTGTAGGAGATTAAGTGCAATCACCTGCTCTCACAAATAAAGACATAAATGCAAATTATATGTGGCCAAAAGTATAAGAACATAAGAGAAAATACAGTTGAATTCCAATTATTATTCTTGAAAGACTTTTCTAAGGACTGAAGTTCACACTGAATTTTTTAACCACTTCATGAACTTCCAGATGTTCAAGCTGGTTTTAGAAATGGCAGAGGAACCAGAGATCAAATTGCCAACATCTACTGGATCATTGAAGAAGCAAAAGAGTGCCAGAAAAACATCTATTTCTGCTTTATTGACTATGTCAAAGCCTTTGACTGTGTGGATCACGATAAAGTCTGGAAAATTCTGGAAAAGATGGGAATACCAGACATCTGACCTGCCTCTTGAGAAACCTGTGTGCAGGTCAGGAAGCAACAGTCAGAACTGGACATGGAAAAACAGACTGGTTCCAAATAGGAAAAGGAGTACATCAAAGCCGTATATTGTCACCCTGCTTATTTAACTTATATGCAGTGCATATGATGAGAAACACAGGCTGGAATCAAGATTGTCAGGAAAAATATCAATAACCTCAGATACGCAGATGACACCAGTCTTATGGCAGAAAGTGAAGAGGAACTAAAGAGCCTCTTGATGAACATGAAAGAGGAAAGTCAAAAAGTTGGCTTAATGCTCAATATTCAGAAAACTAAGATCATGGCATCCAGTCCCATCACTTCATGGGAAATAGATGGGGAAACAGTGTCAGACTTTATTTTGGGGGGCTCCCAAATCACTGCAGATGGTGATTGCAGCCATGAAATTAAAGGATGCTTACTCCTTGGAAGGAAAGTTATGACCAGCCTAGCATGTTGAAAAGCAGAGAGACTACTTTGTCAACAAATGTCCATCTAGTCAAGGCTATGGTTTTTCCAGTGGTCATGTATGGATGTGAGAGTTGAACTATAAAGAAAGCTGAGTGCCAAAGAATTGATGCTTTTGAACTGTGGTGTTGGAGAAGACCCTTGAGAGTCCATTGGACAGCAAGGAGATCCAACCAGTCCATCCTAAAGGAAATCAGTCCTGAATATTCATTGGAAAAACTGATGCTGAAGCTGAAACTCCAATACTTTGGGCACCTGATGCGAAGAGCTGACTCATTTTAAAAGACCCTGATGCTGGGGAAAGATTCAGGAGAGGAGGAGAAGGGGACGACAGTGGATGAGATGGTGGGATGGCATCACCAACTCAATGGACATGGGTTTGGGTGAACTCTGGGAACTGGTGATGGACAGGGAGACCTGGCATGCTTCAGTTCATGGGGTCATAAAGAGTTGGACACAACTGAGCGACTGAACTGAACTGATTAAGGTGTTATTGACATGTTAAAAAGCTTTACATATTTAGTATAAACAGCTTAGTGAGTTTATAAAACTCACTTGAAACCATCACCACCACCATAACCACAGACATATCCACCATCCCTTGGTTTCCCCCTGTTCTTTGTATTAGTGTGTGTGTGTGGGGGGGGGGGGGTGTGTGGTAAGAATATTTAACATGAATATCTACCCTCTTACAGATTTATACAATACAGTAATGCTAGCTACAGGAACCATACTGAAAACTGGATCTCTAGAACTTATCTTGCTAAACTGCAACTTTGTATCCTCTGGCCATCACCTCCCCATTTTTCCCTTCCCTTGAAACTCACCATTCTACTCTTTGCTTCTTTGAATTTGATTATTTTAGATACACATGTAAGAGAGATTATACAGTATTTGTCTTTCTCTGCTTAACTTATTTCAGTTAACATAACCTCCTCCAGATCCACCCATGTTGTTGCAAAGGACAGAGTTTCCTTCTTTTCCAAGGCTAAAAAACAACCACGTGCAAAAGAATGAAACGGGACCACTATCTCACACCATACACAAAATCAGCCAAAATGTAACACATGCAACCATAAGACTCCTAGAAGAAAACATAGGTAGTAAGCAACTTGACATAAACCTTGGAAATAATTTTTGAATTTGACACCAAATACACAGACAACAAAAGCAAAAATATACAAGTGGGTATACATCAAACTTAAAAGCTTTGGCACAGCAAAGGAAACCATTAACAAAAATAAAAAGACAATCTATACAGTAGGAGAAAATATTTGCCATGTATCATATAGGCTATATATCTCATAGGGAATAAATATTAAAACTATCTAAAGAACTCAAGCAATTTGATAGCAGATAAAGCAATAATATGATTTTAAAATGGACAAAGGACTTAAATAGACATTTCTCCAAAGAAGACAAACCACATGGCTAATAGGTATTTGAAAAGGTGTCAAATCACTAATCCCCAGGGAAATGTAAATCAAAATTCAGTGAGATTATCACCTTACACCTGTCAGAATGGCTGTTACTGAAAATACAAGAAGTAACAAGCATTGGCAAGTGTATAGAGAAGAGGGAACCCTTCTGCACTGTTGGTGGGAATGCAAATTGGTACAAACGTTATGGAAAGCAGTATGGAGGTCCCCTGAAAAAAGTAAAACTACCAAATTGAAATTGAAAGAATGTGTAATGTTAACAAATCAGAGGAAAACGATTCCATTATATAAATACTGAGAAGACATTACCATCAAGCCAGGTTGTTCCTGGCAAATCATTTGGCTTCATAATTTAAAGTTAAATTGGAGAGAACTGAGTATTCCAGCATAATGAGTTAAATTGCTAGGACCAGTGAGCCAAATAGGGCACTACTGCCTGTTTTTTTTTTTTTATAGCTCATGAGAGAAGATCGTTTTTTCTTAAGTGATTGAAAAAAATCAAAAGAAGAATAGTTCATAACATATGAAAATTATATGAAATGTAAACTTCTGTTCCATAAATAAACTCTCATTGCAACATGGCCACACCCCTTCTGTTACACAATGTCTATGACTCCTTTCATGCTACAGCAGCAGAACTGAGTAGCTGTGACAAAGACTACATGGCCTGCAAAGCTTAAAATATTTGCTATCTGGCCATTTACAGAAAAAGTTTGCCATAACTTTTTTTTGTGGATTATAAGAAAGTGTTTCTTCTCAGAAGATAAAATTGCCAGTATTAAAGTTGCTGCTTGAGGGAAGGATTTAAATGTTTATAGCAGTGGAATTATATTGGTTCCAGGAAAAGTACCCTCACCGTGTGAAAAGTGACTTGCCTGTTCTCTGGCCCCAGGTGTCCCTAAGAGATAACTGAGATTTCAGTTGAAGCCTTCACTCCCATATCATAAGCCATTTTGCCCCTGCTAGGATGAGGCAGTTACTTGCAGGGGTTGGGGCATGTGAGTTCCATTAGCAGTGCCATATCAGGAAAAAGAAAAAATCCCTGTGGGACTTGTCATCACCCATGTCAGAAGCAGACAGCCAGCATCTGGTGACACCAAGGCTGCCAGGGCTTAGGATCCTCACTTCTTTCATCCTTCTGCTCAGACACAGGAAGAGTATAAAGAAGGTTGCATTTTTTTGGAGTGCTAACATTCTCCACAGCCCT
The DNA here is from genome assembly GCA_006408675.1 of Madoqua kirkii. Classification (NCBI taxonomy): domain Eukaryota; kingdom Metazoa; phylum Chordata; class Mammalia; order Artiodactyla; family Bovidae; genus Madoqua; species Madoqua kirkii. The sequence continues at coordinate 16,029 of SJYC01100571.1, forward strand.
CTGTTAGAGTCAAGTAGAGGATGTGAATTTAAAAAAGCATACATGATTGGTGCCATGTGAATCGGAGAACTTGCAAAAACAGGGCCAAGAAGTTCAAAACAGAAAATAATCCTGCTTTCATCCCTTCCTTGGGAAGGAACTTTGTAAAGAGGGGAAGAGTGCATCAAGAAGAGGGAACAGCATGCTTGTTGGTTCTCAAGTAAGAAAGAGCTTATGTAGTGAAGAACAGTGAGGAGGATGGGTTAGCAGGAGCTCAAACAGCAAGGTAGAAAGTATAGGAAATGAGGTCAGAGAGAGGTTGGAGTCAGATTTTGTGGAGTTTCTTAGGATATTGAACTTCATCATATGTGTCATCAGAAATCATGGAAGGGTTTTAAGCTCTGGAATTTATTGCAGGTATTGAAATGTATGGCTTATGAACTTTCCAGAAATGGTCACAGCAAATATCCCATTCCACTTGCTCATCTTTCACTGTAAAGTAGATACCCCCAGAGAGAGATGGGGTCTGTCTTTCCTCCCCTTGAATCTTGGTGAGACTGTAAGTGACCTTACATGAATTCCTAGGTAGGTCATAAAAAGGGTTGCAGCTTCCACCTGGTCCTCTGACATTGCTATGAGGAAGCAGGAAGACCACACGGAAAGACCACAAGAGGCGTTCCTGCCAACAGCCCACACTGAGGCCCCAGTGGACAGCTAAACTCTAGATATATAAGAGAATAAGCCTTGAGATGATTCCAAACCTCAACTATCGTGTCACTACAGGCCTTTTGGTGTTTCCAGCTCAAGTCTTAAACACTGTGAAGCAGAGGCAAGTTTCCCTTGACTTCTTGACTCCCCAAATCAGACACAATAAATTGGTGTTATTTTTGTGCCACTAGCTTGCAAAGGGGAGGAATTAGGTTACATGGCAAGAGATAATCATAACAAGAGACTAAAAACTTAAATAGGTTTCTTAAAAACCATTTTTGTTAATCCCCTTGCTTTTTCAGTTTATAGAATTATCTACTGATAATATTTCCCTGTGGGTGTTAACCTAACTACATTGGATGCCAAAGAACAGGGCTTAAGTAAGGCTGCTCCTATTAATTCTGTTCCAGTGACTGCAACTCACAAGTTCACATCTTTATCAGAACATAAAAACCCATAGTATAATCTGAGAGAGCATTTGAAAAAAAATATTTTAACAGAATTTGAAATTTTATCTTTCTTTTCTTCAGAAGTATGGATCCTTGAAGGGAGGAAGAAAATTGTTAAGCAAAAGCAGTGGTAGTAGCTACTGAAGATTAGAAAAGACGTGAATATTGTAGGCAAATCTAGTTTCACCTCACCATAGAACAACCTGGGCAAAACAAACACCTGCTCACAAATCGTCACCTTTCTCACAAATCTTGGCACGATTCACTATTTAATCTGCAGGCATATTTGATCAGAACACTGCTTTTTATTCATCACAGCCTGTTTTCTTGGAATCAGACCCTTCCTAGGACTGCAGGAAGTTTGACGTCAACTCTCAGGTTTCCCCAAGTGCTGGCAGGGAACTGCTGCTCTGTGAGCATCTTATGCCAGCCACAGCCTTTCTGGCCTACCACCTGCCTGTCCATCTTCTTGCCCTGATACTACACGAAGGAGGCTTCTAGCTAACAGGAAGGAAGAAGAAAGCAACTAGCCATCTCTCTGCTCTGGTTCCTGGCTTTGTAGCCTCTCTTCATTCACAAAGAGGAGCAAGTACATAGTGGCTCCCTGCCTGACTGCTGTTTTCCCGCCAGAAAGGAGTCATAACCCTCAAAGGGAAGAAAATCTTACTCCGCTTTTGATAGGATTTTCTACTGCTTCTTCAAGGACTGATTGATTTAAATATAATAGTGAACCTCTAGATCAAACACTTTTCATTTCTAAGAGCAGATCAATTCCAATTTACTTCTGAAATTCTACTTTCATGAAAAAAAACTCTTTTGCGGTCTTATGGGATTCCAGCTTTTGTGAGAGATCTTATTGAGTTGCTGAAGATTGATGAGGTGTGTATGTGTGCAAAGGTTTTGCAAAGCCTAAAAAGCCACACTAAAGGAAGAAGAATCCAGTGAGCAGTACCGCTAAGATTTGGGGGCATTTATGCCAGGCCATGATGATAAATATAATCCACAAAGTATTTTGTTGAATTCTCCAACAACCTTGTGATTTGAAAATAAAGTTGTCAGAATTTTAAGATGAGGAAACTAAGGCTTGGAGAGCTTAAGCAACCTTCACATGGTCAAACAGCTGGGTAGACACAAAGCTGGGATCCAACCCAGGTCAAACAGCTCCAAAGCCAGGACTTACGGAAATCCACAGTTGATTCTGACATGAAGCCAAGTTTGGGAACTGACAGATAAAGGTTTCCAGGTTTCATCCAGTTCTAATCAGGCAACAGATCAACCACACACAACACAGTTTTGCAGGATGTCTGATCTCAGTTGATGAATGATATCACTTCCCACAATGTTTTCAATTTTTCTTCTTGAGTGTTTGGATATGGTTGTTTTTTAAAATCCTTGAAAAAGTGCTTAGCACCTAAAAACACCCCTAGTAAATTATATAATGTAGCTTCTAATTTGAATGTACTTAGGATGGAATGCACAATAACCATAGTATCAAAAGCAGAGGCTGCCCAAGGTTCAAGTTGGAAAGTCTGTATTGTGATTTCTGTTCTGCCCAGTTTTGCTGGGGGGGGGGGGGTTGGCAACTTGGGCCAAAGATAAGTGTCCCCAATCCCACTTTGCATGGTCTCATGGGGTGTCAGTCAAGGGCCCCTAACCTCTACAGACTTAGGGTGGTTCCATCTATATCAGGGTGGTCAGGTTTCTGGGAAAGTAAGTTTAACACATGGAATTCAAGGAAAGCACAAAAAAGTGGAACATATTAATCTCCAAGAGAAGACTGAAAAGATGGCTTCAGAGCTTTGCGCCTCGGAGGTCCAGACCTGCTCTTTCTAAGGTCTGGTATGTCAACTTCCCTTGGAATCTGTGACTTACCCCAGATCCTCTCAATAAATTCCTCATTGGCATATACTAGGCAGAGTGGGTTTCCATTGTTTAAAACCAGAGTGGGTTTCTGTTGTTAATAACCTAGCACAGAGCTTATTAGAAGAAAAATAGTCAAAACCACAACCTAGATGACCCCTAAAATCTCCTCAAATCCTAGTACCTCATGGTTTTAAATTACTGTCTTCCTAGGACTTAAATTGTTTCTCGACCAGAATATCTACCCTTCTGATAAAGTCTGAAAAGGAAGGGAAAAAAAAAAAACAAGCAATTTGGCATTTTTCCCACAAGTTTTCAAACAGCTAAAGAGCTGAAAATCTGGGAAAGTCTGCCTGAAACTTCCAGTCTTTGTATATGCTGTAAAAATGTGATTATGGTTAAGTCTGAGGAAATTAGTACTAGCTCTGGGGCTAGAGAGATTAGGATTTAAAATTATCACACCACTTATCAGTGCTTAAACTTGCATGAGTTGCTTCATCTCTCAGAATCTGTTTCCTTATCTATAAAGTGAGTGTAGCAAAGTGATTTATTAAAATAGTAAATTGTGTTCACTCTCACTCTATTTTGACGCTCCCCTCCCTGCAACATACATATGCATCAGTGTAAATGGATGTTGTTCTTGTTGTTCAGTTGCTTAGTCATGTTCAACTCTTTTGCAACCCCATGGACTGTAGCTCACCAGGCCCTCTATCCATTGGGTTTCCCAGGCAAGAATATTGAAGTGAGTTGCTATTTCCTTCCCCAGGGCATCTTCCTGACCCAGAGATTGAACCCACATCTCCTGCACTGGCAAGCGGATTCTTGACCACTAAGCCACCAGGGAAGCCCATACATGTGCATTTAAACAAATGTATATGCACAAATCCTTATACAGATACACACATAAAACTCCAAGAAGTATTCCAAGATCTCCAGGCCTTTTGTGTCTCTTTGATTTAGAGCCAAAAAAAGATGCCTACAAATAAAACCTGCTTCTGGACCTTGAACTTATGGAGTGATTTGTACTAAAATTAGGAGTACTAGAGATAGGACAATCTTCAAGACAGGCAAGAGGACACAGATCTTTACATTCCAAAAGCAATAGGAACTTAGGCTACAATTTCCAGGGCCATTCTCAAGGAGAGACCAGGACCTCAGAGGGTTTTCTCAGAGGGAAAGTCTAGTCTCAGTAAAGATTTTCCTCCAAGCTTGGCATGTAAAACAAAGTATTGCCCAATTGAGGACCCATGCAAACATGGACAAAATAGGTGTCAGTGGCCACAATAGGAGAGTGGGACCAGGTAATTTGTATGTGACTCTAAGAAGAGGTCAAAACACCCTGAAAATCATGAGGGCTGAATATCTTCTCCTCCTGACAAAATGGGGACTCAGAGTCAGATCTCATTTGATTCAAATATATGTATGTATGTATGCATACATACATACAAGATTAAGCACTAATATACATATAAATAAAGACTGTGGAAAATATATGCACATATATATATATATATTTGTTCATAAGAATGGAATTATTTAATATACAACAACTGCACTTATTTTTTTCAGTTTGCAATATATTTTGTATCCTTTTCATAGTAATAATATCAGTCAGCTCACTTCAGTCACTCAGTTGTGTCTGACTCTTTGTGACACCATGGACAGAAGCACACCAGGCCTCCCTGTCCATCACCAACTACTGGAGTTTACTCAAACTCATGCCCATTGAATCGTACAGAAGAACTGTACAAAAAGATCTTCATGACCCAGATAATCTGATGGCATAATCACTTACCTAGAGCCAGACATCCTGGAATGTGAAGTCAAGTGAGCCTTAGAAAACATCACTACGAACAAAGCTAGTGCAGGTGATGGAATTCCAGTTGAGCTATTTCAAATCCTGAAAGATGATGCTGTGAAAGTGTTGCACTCAATGTGCCAGCAAATTTTGAAAACTCAGCAGTGGCCACAGGACTGGAAAAGGTCAGTTTTCATTCCCATTCCAAAGAAAGGCAATGCCAAAGAATGTTCAAACTACTGCACAATTGTACTCATCTCACACACTAGCAAAGTAATGCTCATAATTCTCCAAGCCAGGCTTCAGCAATACATGAATCGTGAACTTCCAGATGTTCAAGCTGGTTTTAGAAAAGGCAGAGGAATCAGAGATCAAATTGCCAACATTCGCTGAATCATCAGAGAAGGCAATGGCAACCCACTCTAGTACTCTTGCCTGGAAAATCCCATGGATGGAGGAGCCTGGTAGGCTGCAGTCCATGGCGTCACTAAGAGTCAAACACGACTGAGTGACTTCACTTTCACTTTTTACTTTCATGCATTGGAGAAGGAAATGGCAGCCCACTCCATTGTTCTTTCCTGGAGAATCCCAGGGACAGGGGAGCCTGGTGGGCTGCTGTCTATGGGGTCGCACAGAGTCAGACACAACTGAAGTGACTTAGCAGCAGCAGCAGCAGCTGGATCATCAAAGCCCGCAGGGTCGCAAAGAGCCCGCAGGGTCGCAAAGAGCCCGCAGGGTCGCAAAGAGCCCGCAGGGTCGCAAAGAGCCCGCAGGGTCGCAAAGAGTCGGACACGACTGAGCGACTTCACTTTCACTTTCACTTTCCTCTGCCTTTCTAAAGCCAACTTGAACATCTGAAGTTCATGGTTCACATATTGCTGAAGCCTGGCTTGGAGAATTTTTAGCATTACTTTACTAGCCTGTGAGATGAGTGCAATTGTGCAGTAGTTTGAGCATTCTTTGGCATTGCTTTTGTTTGGGATTGGAATTAAAGCTGACCTTTTCCAGTCCTGTGCCCTTTCCTATGGTAGCCATTTTCTATTGACTTCCAAAAGTGGAAGATAAGGTATATAGGTTTCTTCTGCTATTTTGCATCCCTTTCCCCCTTTATTATAGTCATATAAGAGCATTGAGTATATAGTCCATTTTTACACTATTATGACTATTACAATTGATACTTATGGGTAAGCTATGAGGAAGACCATGGTTACCTTTTTTTCTTTAGGAAAAGCATGTTGTTTTTCCTAAAAAATAATAATAGTGTCAGATTTTTGTTTAAATGTCTATGTATTTAATGGCAGTCCAACCACAAATTTTCCCCCAATAGTTTAATCTTTTCTCTGTACAAATATAATTATAGGACTTCACTGGCATTTTCTTGGGAACACCTCTATGGGTATCTTGTGACCTCTTCCGTAGGCTCTTTCCTCTTTTCCTATGGCACAGAGGGTACCCTGGATTCTCCCTTCCTACTGGACTGGTAACTCTTCAGTTTTTTCTTATGATACTACTTCTGTTTCCTTCTGATTTCCTGTATGCCATGCCTTTCTCTTTCTTGGTTTACTCTTCTTCAGTAGTAGAACTTGTTTTCCAGTAATTTCCTGAGAAAATGTGTATGGAAGATAAAATATTAGTGTGTTAAATATCTGAAACCTAGACAGCATATTAAAAAGCAGAGACATTATTTTGTCAAGAAAGGTCCATCTAGTCAAAGCTATGATTTTTCCAGTAGTCATGTATGGATGTGAGAGTTGGACCATAAAGAAAGCTGAGCACCAAAGAATTGATGCTTTTGAATTGCAGTGTTGGAGAAGACTCTTGAGAGTCCCTTGCACTGCAAAGAGATTAACCCAGTCAATCCTAAAGGAAATTAGTCCTGAATATTCATTGGAAGAACTGCTTCTGAAGCTGAAGATCCAATACTTTGGCCACCTGATGCAAAGAACTGACTCATTGGAAAAGACTCTGATGCTAGGAAAATTTGAAGGCAGAAGGAGAAGGGGATGACAGAAGATGAGATGGTTGGATGGCATTACCGACTTGATGGACATGAGTTTGAGCAAGCTTTGGGATTTGGTGGACAGGGAAGCCTGGTGTGCTGCAGTCCACGGGGTTGCAGAGTCGGACATGGCTGAGCGACTGAGCTGAACTGAACAGAAATATCTGAAACTCTTTTTAATAATCATGATGCACTGATTGTTTTCCAGAGTGTAGAAATCTAAGGTGAAGTGAGTTCCTCTCAGAATTTTTGAGGCATTGGCCTGTCATCTTCTAGCTCTCTATGTTGTGCTTGAGAATCCTCAAGTCATTTGGAGTTTTAATTTTTTATTTGTGACTTCTTTTTGCATTCCCTGGAGGCTTAAAACTTCCCTCTTTGTCTCCAGCATGTCAGATGGTGTGCCCTGAATGTGGATTTACATTTGCTCACTATGCTGAGCACACAATAGGTTCTCCCTATTGTGGGAAGTACATCCTTCAGGGCTAGAAATTTTTCTTGAATTACCTATTTTATAATTTTTTCCTTTTTTTCTGTTTTATTTATTTATGTATCTCACTGAAAGGCTTATTATTCAGATACTGGTCCTCTTAGGTTCTTATTTCTCATCTTATCAATTCTATATTCAATCTCCTTGTCTTTTTTCCTTTAGTCTTTTGAAAAATTTTCTTAATTTTGTCTTCTAAACCTTCCACTGAATTTTCAGTTTATGTTATACTGCCATATTAGCTCTCATCCTGTTCTGGATGAAATAACTTCCCTTATTTTTCTGAGAATATGGTTTTATTTTTGAAATTTTCTTCTGCCTGTAGCATCTCTGGTATTGCCCAAATTGTTTTCATCCCAGTCTTTCATGGAAGGGCTTCCCCAATGGCAGAGTGGTCCTTGCCTGCCTGCTCATGCTGAGGAATGAGTCCCTGGAAAGCTGATTGAAGCTATTGCTTATACAAGGTGTGTTAACTCTCAGCTTCACTGAAAATGAATTTGCTGTAACTATTTCCTTGGAGAACCCAACAGTAAAAATCTTAAACATTTTACTGTTGGCCTGGTCAGAATACTCAGAGAAGAATCTTCCAGTTTTCTTCTCTGGAGGCCACAGCCCTTGCTTCTACTGTTCCAGTAGCTGACTGGTGATCAGAGCATGCAGGTAGTGGTGTCAACATTTAATATGAGAATTTTCACTTAATTTCTCTGTGCTGGTTGTGGAACTCCCAACTTCCAGGGTGTCTGATAGTCTCTGGTCCAGAGACTCTCCCTTTTATAGTTTTCAAAGATGTTTAGTTCAGTTCAGTTCAGTCGTTCAGTTTTGTCTGACTCCTTGTGACCTCATGTACCCCAGGCCTCCTTGTCCATCATGAACTCATGAAGTCTACCCAAACCCATGTCCATTGTATCAGTGATGCCATCCAGCCACCTCGTCCTCTGTCATCCCCTTCTCCTCCTGCCCTCAATCTTTCCCAGCATCAGGGTCTTTTCCAATGAGTTAGTTCTCCCCACGAGGTGGCCAAAGTATTAGAGTTTCAGCTTTAACATCAGTCCCTCCAAGAACACCCACACATGATCTTTAAGATAGACTGGATGGATCTCTTTGCAGTCCAAGGGACTCTCAAGAGTCTTCTCCAACACCACAGTTCAAAAGCATCAATTCTTCAGCGCTCAGCTTTCTTTATAGTCCAACTCTCACATCCATACATGATTACTGGAAAAACCATAGCCTTGACTAGACGGACCTTTGTTGGCAAAGTAATGTCTCTGCTTTTTAATATGCTGTCTAGGTGGTCATAACTTTCCTTCCAAGGAGTGTCTTTTAATTTTATGAATGCAGTCACCATCTGCAGTGATTTTGAATCCCAGAAAAATAAAGTCAGCAACTGTTTCCACTATTTCCCCATCTATTTGCCATGAAGTGATGGGACCAGATGCCATGATCTTAGTCTTCTGAATGTTGAGCTTTAAGCCAACTTTTTCACTCTCCTCTTTCATCAATAGGCTCTTTAGTTCTTCACTTTCTGCCATAATGGTGGTGTCATCTGCATATCTGAGGTTACTGATATTTCTCCTGACAATCTTGGTTCCAGCTTGTGCTTCCTCCAGCCCAGCATTTCTCATGATGTACTCTCCATAGAAGTTAAGTAAGCAGGATGACAATGTACAGCCTTGATGTACTCCTTTTCCTATTTGAAACCAGTCTGTTGTTCCATGTCCAGTTCTAACTATTGCTTCCTGACCTGCATACAGGTTTCTCAAGAGAAAGGTCACATAGTCTAGTATTCCTATCTCTTGAAGAATTTTCCATAGTTTATTGTGATCCACACAGTCAAAGGCTTTGACATAGTCAATAAAGCAGAAATAAATGTTTTTCTGGAACTCTCTTGCTTTTTTGATGATCCAGTGGATGTTGGCAATTTGATCTCTGGATCTTCTGCCTTTTCTAAAACCAACTTGAACATCTGGAATTTCATGGTTCACATATTGCTGAAGCGTGGCTTGGAGAATTTTGAGCATTACTTTACTAGCGTCTGAGGTGTAGAAGTGGAATTTACTCATCAACATGGAGTTGGGGAGAGGATTTGAGGATTATTTGTTTTTTAAATATATTTTCAACGGATCTTTCTCTTTTTGATTACATTTCCCAGTCAGTTCAGTTCAGTTGCTTAGTCATGTCTGACTCTTTGTGACCCCATGGACTGCAGCACACCAGGCATCCCTGTCCATCACTAGCTCCCAGAGCTTGCTCAAACTCCAATATGTTGGTGATATTTCCCAGAGCCATCAACTCCTGAGCTTTTTTGGAGAACAGCAAATCACTTTTTCCTTCTGCTTTAACATAATCGGCTTGGGGTTCAACTTTCTCAAGTCTACGGCAATGGTTATTACAAGTCCTGCTTTTCCCCAATTTGTGTTTTTAAACCTCCCTTTACTTTTTTTTTTTTAACCCTTGAAATTAGCCTTTGAAATTTTCAAAAAATTATCAAAGATTCCACTTATGGTTATTTTAACAAGGATTTGGAATGGAAGCAAACTAAATGTATATGTTCTGTTTGCCTCTTTTGAAAAAACAAAACAAAACTAGAATTCCACTTTTATTCTTTCTTGTCTCATACTGTCTTCACAGCTGAACCTTGCTATTCTGTTCCTTTCAAATCCCAGAGCAGGTGCTTAGTTTGGCTTACTTTGCCAGCCCCCTTCACTGATCTGCCTGTCTCAGGGGCCCTACTGCTGCTCCTTCAGGTGCAATTTCTTCTGTTTGTGTCTGAACCTCAAAGAAGCGCTAGGTTCTTTTCCTCTCCTCCAGAGTTCCTGGTTCACATGACCCAGAGATGGCCTCTGAATGAGTGGCCTGTTTCCATATCTCTAAGCATTCTATCAGTTTGATCTTCAAAGTGTTTTCAGTTCCGTGTTTGAGTCTCCCAGAACAGTAGATGAAATCTGCCAGGGCACTTGGAAGACAGACCAGCTTCAAAGAATCTCATCTCCTTCCAGGCACATTTTATTAGTTAGATAATTTTCATATATGATTTCTTTATGTTTACTGAGGTTACCATTTACAATTCTAGAAATGCCTTTCCCACTTGATCACATTTCTTTCTTTACATTTTTTCTTCTCTATCTTTTAGGGAAAATTTTGTCTGATGTTACAGTTTTATTTCTGGTTGATATTTCTTTTTTCAAATAACTCTATTTTTTAAATTCTAGCACCTTACCATATTTATATGCTCTTTTTGGGTATATATATAAGGTAGCTCAGCTCTTTACATAAAGCACAGCTTTTACTTTTAAAATGTGTTACTATTTTTCTAACTGGGCTTCCCTGATAGCTCTATTGGTAAAGAATCTGCCTGCCATGCAGAAGACCTTAGTTCGATTCCTGGGTTGGGAAGATCCACTGGAGAGAGGATAGACTATGAAATTAATGTATATTAATGAAACATGAAGTGAAACGAAGTTCAGTGAAATTAAGTAATTTGCCTAAAAGTTATCCATTTAATTAGTGTCAAATCCAAATGATTAACACTCTTTTATACTGTTTGATTAACCTAAGCTGTCTTTTGCAACAAAGAGGCATCTAAATAGTCATTGTATAGAAATGATTATAAAATTCCATTAAAATGATTTTCTTTTGGTCTTATTGATAGTTAAGTACATAGCTTATTATACAATCAGCCAATATTTTCTCAGAATAGTTAACTTATTAATGAATGATTTAGGGGTTGGCCAGTCATTGGGAAATAAGAATTTTAGGGTGAAAAATTCTTGATTTTCTCATTTTGGATTTTGCACATGGGGCCCTCTTTATATTTTCTACTCAGAAGAAAGATTCTTATTAATAAATGCCAAGAGTTTCTTTAGCTATGACATTGGGAAGCAATTCCTTTTTTAGTCTTCCCAGTCCTGCAAACTCATGATAGGCAGTCTACCAGCAGGCACTGCTAGAAATGACCTATGAATTATGATAAGTCTGGCTTAGGAAATCAAACAGATATCTTAAATCAACAAGTCTTTGGCTGATTCCCAGCTGTAACAGGACTCATTCCAAATCATCATCTGTAGTCACTAGTGAAAAATCAATGAGCAGCTCACTGGGATATGTAATGAGGGAAAAGACATGAGTTGAAAGGAAAACAAACAATAAAAACATTCAATATTTAGTGTGAAAGAGAATCAACAGCCTACAGTGTTATCAGCAATTTACAGTCTTAAATTTATGTACCATCTTGTTATTTAAATTAGTGCCTTCCTCTAAAAAACTAACATAACAAAATACTTTTGAGTCCAGTAAATTTTGGCTTGCAAGACATAAGGAAGCAGGCTTAGTTTGTGCTGTGGCCTTTATAGTTTTGCCAGCATGGGCATGGGCTTTTCCAGGGGTAAACGTGTTCTTTCTTACATTATTTGTGAAAGAGTGATGCAGAACTAGCTAACAGATTATTATATTTTTTTTTCTACTGAACAACTGTGAAACAGTTATATTTTGCTCAAACATCAACCTTTGGGGAACTTGGACTTGAAGCAGTAATTTGCAACTGGATGCACCTCAGAATCATCTATAGAGGCTTTAAAAACATCAGGTGCCTGGGCTGTGTCCCTGGATATTCTGAAAAGTTCACACGTGAGTGATTCTGTTGGTTCACTGGGACTGGGGAGCCCCAGGCAGCAGCATGAACCCAATTGGAGGGAGCTATGTCAGGAGTCCCTGAGGACCCTGAGAGTTGGGTAAAGGCCGAACTAGCCACATCCAGATAAACAGAACAAAAATGGAGAGCTCAGTTCATGCTGGAAATGAAGAGAAAGGATACAAATGCTTTTAATAAATGATGCAAACAAAATGTTAATTTAATATGTCTTAAAAAAAGATCTAGACCAATGCTGTTCAATAGAAATGTATGTGAAGGATGTATGCCATTCAAAATTTAAAGAAAAGAAGCAGAATTAATTTTCATAATATATTTTATTTAACCCAATATATCACAAATATTATCACTTGAAAAGTCAATGATATGAAACATTATTAATGAGAATTTTATTCATTTATTTTAAAGTTCAAAGTTTCAAAGTTCAAGCAACTTTATTTATTTATTATTTTTGCCATACCATGAGACATGCAGGATCTTAGTTCCCTGACCAGGGATCAAACCCGTGTCCCACTGCAGTGGAAACATAGTCTTAACCAATGGACTGCCAGACAAGTCCTTAATAAGATGTTTTAATTCTTCTTTCCTGCAAGGTCTTTGAAATCCAGTGTGTATTTTACACTAACAGCACATCTCAATTTGGACTCCTCCCATTTCAAGGGCTAACTTTGAAGGTCACCCATGGTTTTCATATTGGACAGTGGCAGGTCTAGGTAGATGAGTGCTCTAAATATATTGACAAGCAATGTTAGAGCTCCAGCAGAGAAGATAATCTGACCTAGAACTTAGACTTTTCTTTGGGCAGTTCTCAGGGATCTAGGCCTTAAGGAAGAAGTTTTGTAGGACTGTAGCTAAATGGAGATGTTGAGAAAATTAGTGAATGAACGCGGAAACTGATCACTCTGCAACCATGCAGAGTAGAGAAGAAACAACGTGTTGTAGCCTGCCAGACTCTGCTATCCATCGAATTTTCCAGGCAGGAATACTGTAGTAGGTTGCCATTTTCTCCTCGAGGGGATCTTTTGGACTCAGGGATCAAACCCATGTCTCCTGCATTTGCAGGTGGATTCTTTACCTCTGAGATGCCTGGGAAGTGGTATACCTTCTCTCTTCCTATGATCTCTGTCCTACAGTGACCTACCTTTGTCATTTTTAACTTTTTTTTTTTAATGGAGTATTATTGTTTTACTTTCATTTCTGATTTAAATTGTTGTTTTTCCACTTAGAGAAAAAAGGAAAGAGTAGGATACTCTATTCTCCATCCTCAAACTCTGCTTTTTGCCTCTCAGAGTATTGACACTTCCTACTTTAATTTTAAATCTTATGAAGTTCCATCTTACTGCATTGCCTAGGTAGGATTTATTACTGAATCCAGCTAGTTATTGATAACTTCTCAGGCCTGAAAACCATAAACAAGCAAACAACCCAAACAAATAGTATATCTCAACTTTATATTGTAAGGACAGTTGATTTTTTTTTTTTTCCATCTGAATTTGTTGTGCTTAAAATCCAACAGTCCTCAAGATTCTTCTTTTTTGCACTGTGGGCAGAAAAAACTCCAGCATAAAGAGAAGCACAGATACTAGGTTTTAAGCTGGGATGTCTGTTATTCTTAAGTAGTTCTTAAACTCTAATTTAAAGTTAAAAGAATGGATCTTTTTATACTACCTCACACTATCAGATAACATGCTTGCCTATTTTGAAGAGCATGTCTCAGCATCTCCACTAAACATGTTCTCTTGGACCCAAGGACTCTCAAAATACACTGTATATTCCTGAGTTATTGCATGCAAGCAGTGGACTTCTTCAAATCATTTTGGAAAAGTGCATGGAGAAGGAACTAAAGTGTGTATTTATGTGTTATGGAACAGAGAACTTAGTAAAATGAGGAAGACGAAGTTAAGCTTCTAAAAACACTGGAGGGAAAAAATCAAGAATGTGTTTTGCTTGTTTATTGTTTGTTCTTGTAGTTACTTTTAAATATTTAAAACTAATCTGTATTTTAAAATTTCCATTGGTGTGATGATATACATATGAGTTGCCATAATATTACTACATCTGGTTTTTCAACCACTCTCAATCAGTAAATTCCTAAGAAATGCATGTTCCTGAGCTGATACCATGGGCCACTTTTTGGTTCTCTTGGACCTTGGATTCTTTATGTGCAAAGCAGGTGAATAATGCCAGAACATAGGGTTGTTGTGAAGGTTAGAAATAACACGTATAAGGGGTTTGTCATGGTATCTGGAAGGTAACAATAGTCAATTGGAGTTTCTTTTTCTTTTTTAATAAAATGTTTGATCTATTTTGGCAAATAAACATATGTACAAAAATAAAAATATAAAGTAATACTCAAAATTCTCCAAGCCAGGCTTCAGCAATACGTGAACTGTGAACTTCCAGATGTTCAAGCTGGTTTTAGAAAAGGCAGAGGAACAAGAGATCAAATTGCCAACATCCACTGGATCACTGAGAAAGCTAGAGATTTCCAGAAAAACTTCTATTTCTGCTTTACTGATTATGCCAAAGCCTTTGAGTGTGTGGATCACAATAACCTGTGCAAAATTCTGAAAGAGATGGGAATACCAGACCACCTGACCTGCCTCGTGAGAAACCTGTATACAGGTCAGGAAGCAACAGTTAGAACTGGACATGGAACAACAGACTGGTTCCAAATAGGAAAAGGAGTACGTCAAGACTATATATTGTCACCTTGTTTTTTTAACTTATGTGCAGAGTACCTCATGAGAAATGCTGGGCTAGAGGAAGCACAAGCTGGAATCAAGACTGTCCAGAGAAATATCAGTTACCTCAGATATGCAGAGGACACCACCCTTATGGCAGAAACTGAAGAAGAACTAAAGAACTTCACGATGAAAGTGAAAGAGGAGCGTGAAAACGTTGGCTTAAAGCTCAACATTCAGAAAACGAAGATCATGGCATCTGGTCCCATCATTTCATGGCAAATAGATGAGGAAAGAGTGGAAACAGTGGCTGACTTTATTTCTCTGGGCTCCAAAATAACTGCAGGTGGTAATTGTAGTCATGGAATAAAAAGACACTTACTCCTTGGGAGGAAAGTTATGACCAACCTAGACAGCATATTAAAAAGCAGAGACATTACTTTGCCAACAAAGGTCTGTCTAGTCAAGGCTATGAGTTTTCCAGTGGTCATGTATGGATGTGAGAGTTGGACTGTGAAGAAAGCTGAGTGCCACAGAATTGATGCTTTTGAACTGTGGCGTTGGAGAAGACTCTTGAGAGTCTCTTGGGCTGCAAGGAGATCCAACCAGTCCATCCTAAAGGAGACTAGTCCTGGGTATCCATTGGAGTGACTAATGTTGAGGCTGAAACTCCAGTACTTGGCCACCTGATGTGGAGAACTGACTCATTTGAAAAGACCCTGATGCTGAGAAAGATTGAGGGCAGGAGGAGAAGGGGACGACAGAGGATAAGATGGTTGGATGGCATCACGGACTCAATGGACATGGATTTGGGTGGACTCCAGCATTTGGTGATGGATAGGGAGGCCTGGCATGCATGGGGTCACAAAGAGTTGGACATGACTGAGTGACTGAACTGAGCTGAAATGTAAAATAAACAGCAGAGGGAAGAAAACTAGGGCTTGGGTTGATGTGTATCTCCCATGCCAGTCTGTAAGCCTTTTGAGGGTGAGTCCTGCCCTTGTTTGCCATCCTTATATCTCTAGCACCTGACACATTGTAGATGTTCCATCAATACATTTGGGCAATAATACAATTTGGGGATTCATAAGAGCATCAAGTATTGTTCCCTGTTATCAGTCAGTGCCTTGGGAAATACAGGAAGTGCAAACAGGCTAAAGAAACCCAGGGAAGCTTCATGCAGGAGGCATCTAGAAGGACGATAGAGTTTAAAGAGAGTGGGTGGCTGAAGGGCAATTCATGCAGGAACAAGGGTACAAAAATTAGAATAGTACCATTTACTGTGTGATATTACATAAACCATTTGACTGTAAAAGATTTACGTTAATATTTATGAAGAGGTAAGATTGGTGGATATTTCAGGTAAATTTCAGAGAGCCTTGAGTGCCAGGCTTAAGTGCAGTGGGTAACAGAAATTACCCTTTGAAACTGCTCTAATCCACAACCACCTCACACTGGAAAAGCCCCTAAACAGAGAGGAGAAACCTCCCTATCTGTTACCCTGCTCATTTACATTATAAAACAATTGCTGAAGGTCTGTAAGCAAAGATGTAGAGATGCTGCCTGTTTTGCACGGCCTGATGCCAGGAAATCTTCCAGCCCAGCTGGGAGCCCTAGTCAGAACAGATCGCCTGCCTTTAAATGCACAATCAAAGCCAGGTCAAATGTGTTCCAGAACAGACTGAAAAACGTGAAGCCAAATATGATAAATTGTTGTGAGTAAGTTGGCTGTGAAAGAATTTGGCTCTTTTTTTTCTACACATGGTTCAAGGGGGTGGTTTGTTGTTGATTGTTGGGTACATTTTAGAAGCAGAATCTTGTCTCTTCCTACAAAAGTGGCCGATAACTCTTCTCTGTATGTTGCATGATTCCTTAGCAGCAAAAAAGGGCCAGTTAACATAAGCATTTGGTGGTGTCTGCATTGGTTACAATTAGGTGCAATCCAATTTCTGTTATATTAGCTGGAAATAACTCAGTTAACTCCTCACCTCCTCTAATTCACTTTTTCAATTTCCTTTTTATTTCTCTCCTGTGACTTGATGTCCTAAGCTTTCTTTGGTTACCACATACTTCCAAATTCTCTTCATTCTATTCTTTCCTTTTTGTTTTTATTTATTTATTTTTAGCTAATTTTATTTATTTTTGAATGTGCTGGGTCTTCATTGCTATTGAGGGCTATTCTCTAGTTGCACAAAGTGGGGGCTACCTCTCTAGTTGAGGTATGTAAGGTACCTCTCTAGTTGAGGTACGTGGGTTTCTCATTGTGGTGGCTTCTCTTGTATGGAGCACAGGCTCTAGGGCATGTGGGCTCAGTAGCTGTGACTCCCTGGCCCTAGAGCACAGGCTCAATAGTTGTGGTGCATGGGCTGAGCTATTCTGCAGCATGTGCGATCTTCCCGGATCAGGGGTTGAACCCGTGTCTCCTGCATTGGCAGGGAAATTCTTTACCAGGGAAGTTCTATTTTTATTTTTAGGTCATAACTTTATTTGTGTGTTAAAGAGCCTAGAGTGGCTCTTTATGTGAGAATTGCAGCAAGCGATTATGTAGAACATTCTAACTTTCTATTTATCTAGATCTTGGTTGGGTTGTCATGTAAAACTAAATATGAGGGACATAATAATTTTAACCTATCTTATGCTCATCCTCAGTAACATATTTCAGAGTGTGTCCAGAAAGATATTTTATTGAAAAATTATTTTATTCTAAGATTAAATTGATCTGGGATAGATGAATTTAAAAACCTGGCATCTACCTTTCTTAACAGCTGGAATACTCTGGCAGACCTACTTTTGGATCATTAGAAGTATTTAAATATACAACAATGCCAGAACCTGGCTGTGCTTCTCTGCCCCCATGCTAATAAACTGATATTTTGGACAGCTGCTACTGTTTAGATAGTAGAATTAAAAAACTACACACCATTTTAAATGCAGATAGAGAGAAAAAAATCATTTATAATAAGAAGAAGGGTTGAAGAACACAGAAACAAATGTCACAGAAAAAGAAGGGACTAAACCTTAAAACGTTATTTAGAATATTTAATTATTTTTAACGTAGATATTGTATATTCATAGTTTTTTTCCCCATTATTTGTGGTCATTCTCAGCAGTGATTTTTATTTTCTTCAATACATATTTCTAGATTTTTTCACATTCTATGCAATAATGTTGTGTTTTATAATCATAAAAGTGCAGTATTAAGTAAATCATTAGCTTTGTGAAAGTTCTGTTGGGTTTGGTGCTTTGCATTGGCACTATTCCTTACCTGTGATGCTGGGGCTAGGGAGTGAAGAATATTACTAAGCTAAGACTAATCATGGTTAGATGACTTGGAGCAAGTCATTTAAACTTTCTAAAGCAGAGATCATCATCTCAAATTCACTGAAACTTCTCTGTCCAGCATAGTACACACTACTCACATTAGTGAATGAACACTTGAAATCTCTGTGGGTAGGCTGAACCAAGATATTATGAATGTGAAATGCACATTGGGTTTCCAGGATTTAGTATAAAAATGTAAAATTTTTTTATAATTGTTTTTATATTGTTGCACGTTGAATGATATTTTAGACATACTGGATTAAATGATATGTTAAAAAATGAATTTCACATGCTTCTTTTTCACCTTCAAATATGACATAGATAATTTACATATGTAAATTTTATTTCCATTGAACAATATTAATCTAGAGGATGTAAGTGTTTAATTATCTTTAAAATTCTTCTAGATTGACCATTCTGTGAATTGAGAAGAGCGTGTAAACAATGTGTCAAGATATAAGGTAGGATAAAGATGGAACATATCATCTTGGGGTTAGTGCAATAGTAATCCTTGGATTATGTTTTGGGAGTAGGAATAGTATTACTTTGCATAGTTTCATGAAACTACCTGAGGAAAAATATAAGTGTGAAAAATTGTTGTTTCTGTGAAAAATCAGTTCAGTGCTTTAAAGCCAAGTGTTTAAACATGATATCAAGATATGGCTAGAAGTTTTGGTTCAGTTCAGTTCAGTCGCTCAGTCGTGTCCAACTCTTTGCGACCCCATGAATCATAGCATACCAGGCCTCCCTGTTCATCACCATCTCTCGGAGTTCACTCAGACTCACGTCCATCGAGTCCATGATGCCATCCAGCCATCTCATCCTCCATTGTCCCCTTCTCCTCGTGCCCCCAATCCCTCCCAGCATCACAGTCCTTTTCAATGAGTCAACTCTTCACATGAGGTGGCCAAAGTACTGGAGTTTCAGCTTTAACATCATTCCTTCCAAAAAACACCCAGGGTTGATCTCCTTCAGAATGGACTGGTTGGATCTCCTTGCAGTCCAAGGGACTCTCAAGAGTCTTCTCCAACACCACAGTTCAAAAGCATCAATTCTTCAGCGCTCAGCCTTCTTCACAGTCCAACTCTCACATCCATACATGACCACAGGAAAAACCATAGCCTTGACTAGATGGACCTTAGTTGGCAAAGTAATGTCTCTGCTTTTGAATATACTATCTAGATTGGTCATAACTTTTCTTCTAAGGAGTAAGCGTCTTCTAAAATTTCTAATTTTTATGGAGGGAACAATAAAAATCTACAAGGATTCTGTACTTGATTTGCTTTACAGTGTTATCAAGAGCTATGAAAAACCTAGAATCTGTAAACAGTACATTATGAAGTAGTTTATGCAGGAAAGAATGAGAATTCTAGCTGTTTTTACATCAAAAGGTGATTTATCTAAGTAGATCTATGTGTCTGTTTTTGTACAATAGCATGCTATTTTGATTATTGAAACCTTGTAGTATAGTCTGAAGTCTGGATGAGTAATGTCTCCAGCTTTATTCTTTTTCCTCAGGATTTGTCAATTTTGGGTCTTTTGTGATTCCATATAAACTTTAGAAATATTTGTTCTAATTCTGTGAAAAAATGTTATGAATAATTTATAGAGATTACATTAAATCTGTAGATTGCTTAGGGTGGTACGGCCATTTTAACAGCGTTAAAACTTCAAATCCAATGGCATGAGATAGCTTTCCATTTTTTGAATCAAGTTTTATAGTTTTTAGCATACAGCTCTTCATCTCCTTGGTTAACTTTATTCCTAGGATCTTTTTTTTTTTTTTTTGACACATTTTGGATGATTTTTTTTTTAACATTCTCTTTGTGATATTTCATGGTTAGTGTAAGGAAATTCAACAGATTTCTGTATGTAATTTTATATTCTGCTACCTTGCTGAATTAAGATATTAGTTCTAATAGTTTCTGTGTGGTGACTTTAGGGTTCTCTAGATAGAGTATTGGGCTTCCCAGGTGGCACATTGGTAAAGAATCTGCCTGCCAATACAGGAGATGCAGGAGACACAGGTTTGATCCTTGGGTCAGGAAGATTGCCTGAAGCAGGAAATGACAACCCATTCCAGTATTCTTGCCTAGAAAATTCCTGGCAGACTGTAGTCCATGGGGTTGCAAAGAATCAGACATGACTGAGCATGCACAGATAGAGTATCTGGTGTGCATGCATGGTGAGTTGCTTCTGACCCTTTGTGACACTGTGAAACACAGTCCACCCGGTTCCTTTGGCCATGGGATTATCCCAGCAAGAATACTGGAGTGGGTTGCCATTTCCTCCTCCAGGGGACCTTTCTAACCCAGGTATCAAACCTGCATCTCCTGAGGCTCTAGCATTAGCAGGTGGATTCTTTATCACTGGAAGCCACCTGGAAGCCCTAGAGTATCATATCATCTACAAATACTGATAGAGCTTCCCTTGTGGCTCAGAGGTTGAAAGCATCTTCCTGCAATGTGGGAGACCTGGGTTTAACCCCTAGGTAGGGAAGATCCCTTGGAGAAGGAAATGGCCACCCACTTCAGTATTCTTGCCTGGAGAATCCCATGGGTGGAGGAACCTGGTGGGCTACAGTCCATGGGGTCGCAAAGAGTCGGACATGACTGAGCGACTTCACTTTCACTTTTACAAATACTGATGGCTCTACCTCTTCCAATTTGGATAACTTTTATTTATCTAATTGTTGTGGCTTGGACTTCCAATACTATGTTGACTAGAAGTGCTGAGAGTGGGTGGCTTTTATTATGTTGAGATATGTTCCTTTTTATCCACTATTGTTAATGTTTTTATCATAAATGGATGTTGAATTTTATCAAATGCTTTTTCTGTGTCTGTTGAGACGATCATGTTGTTTCTGTCTTTCCTTTTGTTAATGTGGTGTATCACATTGATTCGTGTATGCTAAACCATCCTAGTGACTCTGGAATGAATCCAGTTTGATCATGGCGTATGATCCCTTTTATGTATGGTGGGGTTCAGTTTGCTAATGGTTCATGGAACAATTTTTGCATCTACATTCATCAAAAATATTGATCTGTATTTTTTTTCTTTTTTTTGGCACTGTCTTCTCTGGTTTTGCTAGCAGAGTGACAGTGGCATCATAGCATGAATTTGGGAATGTTTCCTACTCTTCCGTTTTTTGAACTATTTTGAGCAGGTTAGTAATTCATCCATTTACTTCTATACATACTTAATGCACACATGTCATGTTATGTAATTTCCTGCTACAACCACTTTCAAAATGTGACTCAATATTGCTTTGGGCCATATTGACTAAGACATTTTCTAACAGTCTTGAATTGTTCTCATTCCCCTTGATGCTCTATAAATGATTACTCCTCACACCCAATCCTATTATTGCCAGGCCTAAATCTGTGGTGTTTCTCGACAGCCCTATCTTGTGACGTATTCAGTGTCCGACTCTTTGCAGTCCCATGGACTGTAACCCACCAGACTCCTCTGTCCATGGGATTATCCCATCAAGAATACTGGAGCAGGTTGCCATGTCCTCCTCCAAAGAATCTTCTTGACCCAGACATTGAACCCAGGTTTCCTGCAACTCCTAGGAAGCCCCATCTTGTGACAGACTTAACTTTTAATTCTGGAGCCTGAATCCATCCTAGGCATGATCCAGTCTCAACTTAACTCTGCAGCTTTATTCCCTCTTCAGCTTCTCTGTTTTCCTGAGAGACAAACTAGTTGCCATTACTGTGCAAGTCTTGTAATTTCCTGTCTTTGCTCCTCTTACCACACTCACACGGCCAGAATATTCTTATCTCTTCCGTATTATTTAGGATTATACGAGTTGTCAACAGTGTAACTTTGAAAGTATCAGCCACCCTATCTGGTAGGATTGTTATGGGGGAGAATGAGGTCATGAGTATAATCTACCCAGCACCATCCCTGATACATAGTGTTGGTCCCAAGTATCACTTCCTTTTCTTCTAGGATGAGGGTTTCCCACTGGAAGGAATTGTCTCTTTAACTCTCTTAGCATTTTATCTGTGTTAATGTACAATGTATGTCTCACTTAAAGTGGCAGAAATTACTAGTTTCTTAGTCCAACATCTGTCCCCCCTCTTTCTTAGTAATAGAAGCAGTCTTGCATGATTAAAAGCCCCTCTTTGCATAACTGATTATATGACTAAATTCTGTCCAGGGCATGTATGCAAAAATGTTGTATGGGGACACCTAAGATCTATATAAAAGCCAGGAGGCAAGTCATTCTCTGTCACTTTTTCACTTGTGCTGCCCATGAGGTATTTTGGACTAGGAAGTGACTTTGAGACCTCTTTTGGTTAAAACACGATTATTATGATTTTGTTCATAAGCAGATAAACTTCAACTGATGATTGCAGAAAAATTCTGGTCTAACTCAACTTTACATATTTGATAGCAGGATTTCTCTAATTTTCTATGATGAGGCACAGTCCTCTTGTATCTCTGTCCCCTGCTACCTAAGTCCAAACCATTACGGGTGGGTGCTAAACTAAAAATTAATTGCTAGAAAATGAAATAAACAAAACATATAAAATGCAAGTCCCAATTTCTTATTATTAGATTTAACAGGCAAGATTGTAGTTTAATAGCTGTAATTAGAAAAAGCAACATAAGACAAAAGGAAGAAAATTGAAAAACTATACACTGTTTTTGTAAATGTACTTCCTATAGTGTGACACTGTTCTTCTTATAGTGTGACTATAAGATGATTTATATAGAAAATAGCTGTATGCTCCTATCTTTTGGCCATTTTCCAATATAATTTAACATAAAGTTATGAATAAAATGCTGACTTCATATATAAAAATGTAGTTTATTCCTTTAGAATGGACACCATGTATATCATGATGCCCATTCAATTTTGTCCAAACAAATATTTAAAGTTTTTCATATGGCAAAGAATCTTGCTTACTAATTTAGTAAATCTAGATTGAATTGATAACATTGCAAATTTTAGGAAATAACATACAGAGGAATACTGATGGGAATGGAAAAAGGAACTTTAAAGCAATTTTTCTTCAATTTTTCACTCAGTTTTTTTAGTTGAGGTGTAATTGCTTTACAGTGTTGTGTTAGTTCCTGCTGTGCAATACAGTGAAGCAGCTATCTGTGTACATGTGTCCCCTCCCTTGAGAGCCTTCCTCCCACCGGCCTCCCCATTCACCCTATTTAGCTCATTACAGAGCACCAAGCTGAGCTCCTTGTGCTATACAGCAGTTTCCTATTAGCTCTCTATTTTACATATGGTAATGTATATACATAAATCCCAATCTCCCAATTCACCCCACCCCTCCCATTGTGTCCTGGTGTGCCGCAGTCTATGAGGTCACAAACAGTCGGGCACAAATGAGTGACTCACTGAACTGATGGGACCAGATGCCATGATCTTAGTTTTCTGAATGTTTAGCTTTAAGCCACCTTTTTCACTCCTTTTTTTTAACCTTGATCCAGAGGCTCCTTAGTTCTTCTTTGCTTCCTGCCCTAAGGGTGGTGTTATCTGTGTATATGAGGTTATTCATATTTCTCCCAGCAGTCTTGATTCCAGCTTGTGCTTCATCAGCCCAGGGTATGTAACATATCTTCATTACCTTCACCATAGTCTGACCCCTGGTAAATAACAGGGAAGGGACACAGCCTCACCCATCAACAGAAAATTGGATTAAAGATTTACTGAACATGGCCCCACCCATTAGAACAGAGACCCAATTTCCCCCTCAGTCAGTCTCTCCCATCAGGAAGCTTCCATAAGCCTCTTACATCTCTCTGTTAGAGGGCAGACAAAATGAAAGCCAGAATCACAGTAAACTAACTAATCTGATCACATGGACCACGTCTAACTCAATGAAACTATGAGCCATGTCGTGTAGGGCCACCCAAGATGGACAGGTCATGGTAGAGAGTTCCGACAAAATGTGGTCCACTGGAGAAGGGAATGGCAAACCACTTCAGTTTTCTTGCCTTGAGAGCCCCATGAACAGTATGAAAAGGCAAAAAGATAGGACACTGAAAGAGGAACTCCCCAGGTCAATAGGTGTCCAATATGCTACTGGAGATCAGTGGAGAAATAACTCCAGAAAGAATGAAGAGATGGAGCCAAAGCAAAAACAACACCTAGTTGTGCATGTGCCTGCTTGATGGAAGTAAAGTCCAATGCAAAGGCATAGAGGAATATGAGAAACTACAGTTCTCGTCAAGAAAATCAGAGATACCAAGGGAACATTTCATGCAAAGATGGACTCAATAAAGAACAGAAATGGCATGGACCTAACAGAAGCAGAAGATATTAAGAAGAGGTGGCAAGAATACACAGAAGAACTATACAAAAACATATTAATGACCCAGATAACCACAATGGTGTGATCACTCACCTAGAGCCAGACCTCTTGGAGTGGTGTAAAGTCAAGTGGGCCTTAGGAAGCATCACTACAAACAAAGCTAGTGGAGTTAATGAAATTCCAGTTGAGCTATTTCAAATCCCAAAAGACGATGCTGTTAAAAGTTCTGTGCTTAATATGCCAGCAAATATGGAAAACTCAGCAGTGGCCACAGAACTGGAAAAGATCAGTTTTTATTCCAATCCCAAAGAAGGGCAGTGCCAAAGAATGTTCAAACTAGTGCACAATTACACTCATTTCACATGCTAGCAAAGTAACGCTCAAATTCTCCACGCAAGGCTTCAATAATATATGACCTGAGAACTTGCAGATGTTCAAGCTGGATTTAGAAAAGGCAGAGGAACCAGAGATCAAATTGCCAACATTCACTGGATCATCGAGAAAGCAAGAGAATTCTAGAAAAACATCTACTTTGCCTCATTTACTACACCAAAGCCTTTGACTATGTGGATCACAGCAAAATGTGGAAAATTCTTAGAGACTGAAATACCAGACCACCTGACCTGCCTCCTGAGAAACCTGTATGCAGATCAAGAAGCAACTTAGAACCAGATATGGAACAATGGACTGGTTCAAGATGGGAAAAGAGTACCTCAAGGCTGTATATTGTCATTGAGCTTATTTAACTTCTATGTAGAGTACATTATGTGAAATGCTGCACTGGATGAAGCACAAGTTGGAATCAAGACTGTCAGGAGAAATATCAGTAACTTCAGATATGCATACGATACCATCCGTATGGTAGAAAGGGAAGAGGAGCTAAAGAGCTTCTTAATGAAGGTAAAAGACGAGAATGAAAAAGCTGGCTTAACCCTCAACAACAGTCAAAAAAAATAAAGATGATGGCGTCTGGTCCCATCACTTCATGGCAAGTTGATGGGGAAACAGTGGAAACCGTGACAGATTTTATTTTTTGGACTCCAAAATCACTGGGGATGGTGATTGTAGCCACTAAATTAAAAGATGCTTCCTCCTTGGAAGAGCAGCTATGACAAACCTATCCAGCATATTAAAAAGTAAAGCCATTACTTTTCCAACAAAAGTTCATACAGTCACAGCTATAGTTTTTCCAGTAGCCATGTATGGATGTGAGAGTTGGACCATAAAGAAGGCTGTACGACGAAGAATTGATGCTTTTGAACTGTGGTACTGGAGAAGACTCTTGAGAGTCCTTTGGACTGCAAGAAGATCAAGCCAGTCAATCCTAAAGGAAATCAGTCCTGAATACTCATTAGAAGGACTGATGCTGAAGCTGAAGCTCTAATACTTTGGCCACCTGATGCAAACAGCCGACTCATTAGAAAAAATCCTGATGCTGGGAAAGATTGAAGGCAAGAGGAGTTAGGGGATGGCAGAGGATGAGATGGTTGGATGGTATCACTGACTCAAGGGACACGAGTTTGAGCAAGCTCTGGGAGATGGTGAAGGACAGGGAAGCCTGGTGTACTGCAGTCCACGGGGTCACAAAGTATCAGACATGACTGACCAACTGAACCACAACAAAATAATCTGTCTCTTATTTTTCTTGTGAATAAAATCAGAGTTTATAACCTCCTTGGAGTTGTCCTCAGAACAATTAATTTATGTGAAGAATTTTGAAAATGTTCTCCAATTTTTGCTCTTTTATCAGAGTCTAAATGCAGAAAACTGCACTTGATTATATATATAATGGGAACAGGAACAAGAAGTTGTTTTATTATTTTTTTTAATATTTTATTTATTCAGCTGCACAGGATCTTAGTTAAGCAAGAGAATTCTAGAAAAACATCTACTTTGCCTCATTTACTACACCAAAGCCTTTGACTATGTGGATCACAGCAAAATGTGGAAAATTCTTAGAGACTGAAATACCAGACCACCTGACCTGCCTCCTGAGAAACCTGTATGCAGATCAAGAAGCAACTTAGAACCAGATATGGAACAATGGACTGGTTCAAGATGGGAAAAGAGTACCTCAAGGCTGTATATTGTCATTGAGCTTATTTAACTTCTATGTAGAGTACATTATGTGAAATGCTGCACTGGATGAAGCACAAGTTGGAATCAAGACTGTCAGGAGAAATATCAGTAACTTCAGATATGCATACGATACCATCCGTATGGTAGAAAGGGAAGAGGAGCTAAAGAGCTTCTTAATGAAGGTAAAAGACGAGAATGAAAAAGCTGGCTTAACCCTCAACAACAGTCAAAAAAAATAAAGATGATGGCGTCTGGTCCCATCACTTCATGGCAAGTTGATGGGGAAACAGTGGAAACCGTGACAGATTTTATTTTTTGGACTCCAAAATCACTGGGGATGGTGATTGTAGCCACTAAATTAAAAGATGCTTCCTCCTTGGAAGAGCAGCTATGACAAACCTATCCAGCATATTAAAAAGTAAAGCCATTACTTTTCCAACAAAAGTTCATACAGTCACAGCTATAGTTTTTCCAGTAGCCATGTATGGATGTGAGAGTTGGACCATAAAGAAGGCTGTACGACGAAGAATTGATGCTTTTGAACTGTGGTACTGGAGAAGACTCTTGAGAGTCCTTTGGACTGCAAGAAGATCAAGCCAGTCAATCCTAAAGGAAATCAGTCCTGAATACTCATTAGAAGGACTGATGCTGAAGCTGAAGCTCTAATACTTTGGCCACCTGATGCAAACAGCCGACTCATTAGAAAAAATCCTGATGCTGGGAAAGATTGAAGGCAAGAGGAGTTAGGGGATGGCAGAGGATGAGATGGTTGGATGGTATCACTGACTCAAGGGACACGAGTTTGAGCAAGCTCTGGGAGATGGTGAAGGACAGGGAAGCCTGGTGTACTGCAGTCCACGGGGTCACAAAGTATCAGACATGACTGACCAACTGAACCACAACAAAATAATCTGTCTCTTATTTTTCTTGTGAATAAAATCAGAGTTTATAACCTCCTTGGAGTTGTCCTCAGAACAATTAATTTATGTGAAGAATTTTGAAAATTTTCTCCAATTTTTGCTCTTTTATCAGAGTCTAAATGCAGAAAACTGCACTTGTTATATATATAATGGGAACAGGAACAAGAAGTTGTTTTATTATTTTTTTTAATATTTTATTTATTCAGCTGCACAGGATCTTAGTTGCAGCAAGCGAGATCTTTAGTTGAGGCATGTGGGATCTAGTTCTATGACAAAGGACTGAAAATAGGCCCCCTGCGTTGGGAATTTGGAGTCTTGGCCTCTGGACCACCAAGGAAATCCGAAGAAGCTGTTTTTCAATGAAACTCTTCTAGTGTATTGCTGGCACTGCAGTGAAAACAAGGAGGAAGACGTCCTCCCTCCATCTTTCCTGTGTACTTGTTGATCGTGGGAGGACCCTGCTGAGATCAAATGCCCTTCAGTGAAGGACAGTGGGAGGCCTGTTTGTGGACCTCACTAGTGTTCTGTTCTCCCCAGTCCTTCCTTGCCCTGGACCACCTCCAGATGCAGTTCCTCCTCCGGTTCTCTCATTCACCAAGAAGCCTTCTGCTTTTCCTTTGGTCTGCCTGGGACATCTTTAAATATGATTTGCTCTTTGTGGAGTCCTATACCAAGGTCACAGGTGTGGAGCCCTCTACTGAGGTCTCAGGACAAAAATCTTTGAAACTGACCAAGCCTCATAGCAACTGTTGCCACAAGCCTCCTGATCTAAACCAGCCTGTTCCTTGACCCCATGTTAGGTAAAATACCCACCCTATTATCCACCTTATAGCATCCTAACCAATCCCCTAATGCCACCATTTCAGTT
This sequence comes from Madoqua kirkii, assembly GCA_006408675.1. Taxonomy (NCBI): domain Eukaryota; kingdom Metazoa; phylum Chordata; class Mammalia; order Artiodactyla; family Bovidae; genus Madoqua; species Madoqua kirkii. The sequence continues at coordinate 44,107 of SJYC01100571.1, forward strand.
GGAATTTTCTCTGTCTTGAGGCTATAAAAATTGGCTACTCACCTGCAAAAGTAGCTGACTCTCCCTTGAGCTGGCCTGCTGTTCTAACAGCATTTCCCACTGTAATAAATTTTATTTTCCTTTCATTTTGCCTCATGTCTGGAAATTCTTTTCCAACCCACACACAGACCATGACAATCTTAGCTGAGGCTTAACTGCTCTGATTGGTTTTATTAGGACTTTACATCTTTTGTTGAGTTTGTCACTGAGTTTACAGCCAGTGGGTGCTGAGAGACTGAACTCTGGAGCTCTGCAAGTGTTGATGAATTTCTCATTTTCTTTTCCAACCTGGATGGTCTCAGCCCCTGTCTGCCAGGTGTCTGCTTCCTCCTTGTCTCCTGTGCTCCTCACTGGAGTGTTCTGCCAGCACATCTGAGCCCAAACCCCCCACCTTGGTCTCTTCTCCACAGTCCATTAAAAGTATTGTTGAATTAAAATGTACAGTGTGAACGTTGTGAGTTAAGTTTTATTTCGGGCAAAATGAGGACTTCAGCCTGGGAGAGTGTTTCAGATAGCTCTGAGAATCTGCTCTGAGGAGGCAAGGGGGATGCTAGAATATATGGGAATTTTGCAACAAAAGGCAAGTATTTGGGAACATCAAAAATGACTGTTAATTAAATAGTTTATGTCAAGTTAAGGAATTTAGTGTTTTTCTGTATTTGGGAAGATGCAAGAGTCTGGACTCATTGAAATCATTCCTTTGATATGTGCTTCAGCTGTCTGGGGCCACAATCCCATATTTTCATATCCTTAGTTTCTTCAGGGCTCATCCTAGAGAATGGCTATATTCCGAATGCTTCTATTAATAGAGGGTAGGTATTCTTTGCTTCCTGAGTTCCTTCAGGGCTCACCAGCTCATCATCCACGGTGGCTGCAATCGCTGATGATAGTGACATCCTTTGTTTACTGATATGGCAGGAAATACTCCATGTGTCAGTGTGCGTGATGCTTCCTTGGGATGTGACTTCCTGATACGGAATAATAAAGAGCCACTCAAGTAAATATCAGTACAAAGTTCTTGCAGATTTGCCATATCTAACTGATGGTAAGTTCATATTTTTTCTGGGGACTACTTGAATTTTGGAAGCCTCTGGCAGATGGATGGGGAACGGTGAGTGATACAAATCCATATTCTTAGACTCCCCTGATAGATGGTCTTCCCTCATGGCTCAGTGGTAAAGAACCCACCTGTAATGCAGGAGATGTGAGTTTGATCTCTGGGTTGGAAAGATCCCCTGGAGGAGGGCATGGCAACCCACTCCAGTATTCTTGCCTGGAGAACTCCATGCACAGAGGAGCCTGGTGGAATACAGTCCATGGGGTCACAAAGAGCTGGACTCAATTGAAGTGACGAGCACACTTAGCACACATGCACCCTCGTAGGTCATAGATTACTCAGGGTTTAACACATGAAATTGTGGTAACGTTTCTTTTAGAGTCTTCTCTGAGTGTGAGTGGTCAAATGGTGACTGTATTGGAGATTTCTTCCACTCAGAAAGCCCCTGTATCTTCTTGAGGCCTGAGTGGCCCGACCTTGGCTGGTGTTACAGGCCCTGTTGTTTTTGATGTTGCCTCAGTCCTCTGTCACCTGTTTAACATGATTAATGTGATTATGTTCTGATTACCTGGAGCTGTATTTATAGACACTGGAAACAGCCCTCTGATTAATTCAGTCCCCAAACCTGACCGCTTCCATGAAAACATCTGTCAGCTGAATTCATCTAGTTCTTCCTAGGTTTCCACTCAGTAAAAATACTTCTCATTTATATGGGACTTTCAATTTAGAAATACATAATAAATATTTGAGTCAAGTGTCACTCAAATCTCCCTATTTACTTTAGAAGTGAGGAAGCTTGAGACTTTGAGACATTGTGTGATTTACCCAAGTTCATATATACTGTTTGGAGAAGGAAGTGGCAATTCATTCTAGTATTCTTGCCTGGCAAGTCTCATGGACAGAGGAGCCTGGCAGGCCACAAGGAGGTCGCAAGAGTTGGACATAGCAACTAAACCACCACCGCCACCATATAGATGGTTAACAACACGGCCAGAACAAAATTCATATTTCTTATCAAATAATAGCCAAAATATATTGAGCAGGGAAAACAGACTAAATATATTCTAGGCCTAAATAAGTTAGTTCTTACCAGTGTGTGTGTGTGTGTGTGTTTTTGTGTGTGTGTGTGTGTGTGTGTGTGTGTGAGTGCATTTAGCCGTTAAGTTATGTCTGACTCTGCAACCCGTGGGCTGTAGCCTACCAGGCTCCTCTACCCATGGGATTCTTCAGGCAGGAATACTGGAGTGGGTTACCATTTCCTTCTCCAGGGTATCTTCCTGACCCAGGGATCAAATGTGGGTGTTCTGCATTGCAGGTGGATCCTTTACTGTATGAGCCACCAGGGAACCCCAGTTCTTACCATTAGATCTGTATTTTACTGGAGATAACTAAGTCTTAGAGAGCTGGAGCAGTTTATACAGAGTTGAACAGTTAATGGCCTGGAACTGGGTTCAAGCCTTCAGTGATGGCTGCAGAACCCACCATTGTATTATCAGATTATGTTGCCTCAGTTTATCTCCTGACACGTGGTACTTGCTCTTAGTTTTCCTCCAGTCCTCACCACACCTCTATAAAGGGAGCATAAAAGGACATCTTATTGCTATTTTACAAGTGAGAAAATTCAGGGCCGGAAAACATGACCATCAGGGACGACTTGCAGATGCAAGTCACCCCAAGTCTCCTGGAAACCAGCTTTTAGGATTCTTGTTGGTTCAAGCAAGAGGGATAAGATTGAACTCTCAAGAATAATAAAAAAATGATTTTTTATATCCAGTGCTAACTTGTCAGGCAACTTTCTGCTAACTGGGGGCTCTGTGTCCTATCAGCAGTTAAAAGTTCTGGTAACCAAGTAATCAGCAGGAAGCACTTAAGCTTCTAGTTTCTTTCCCCTAACTGATCAATAAAGAATGTTCAAATTCACAAATGTCCTTTTTACTACTTTCCAAGTAATGTTGGTGAGCTAGCCAGTGGGTAAAAAGTATATTAGTTTCCCTTTAATTTGCTATTTGCAATATTAGTTTTCACTCTGAACAACCATTGGCTGATGTACAAGATATTTGGAAATGTTATACTTGTCATTTGGGTTGAGCTTCACTTACACAGCTAGCTCAGATTCTGTATCAGAGACTCTCTACTGTTTTATTAGCATTAACTCTGCTCAGCTGAAGTGAAGGTACATCCTTGAGAATGGTAGCTGTATGCTGCCATCTGCTGGAATTCCAGAGAAATGCCTTCCTTGAGAATTTATTAGAAAATGTGTAGAACAATTATTTAATAGAGAGCTAGGAAAATAGAAACAAATAACAGATGTTGATGGACTGGAGAAATAAGCTTTAAATAATTTCAAAATCAAAATGACTGTAAGTAAAAGTAATGAAGTTATGCTATACTTTCATTTTCAACATTTTTTGTGGTTGCTGTTAGAAGCTTTGGATTAAAACCAAATACCGGCTATAGTATTGAATCAGACTGAAGTTGAGCATTATCTCCTGAAGATGTGCAATCTTCTTCTTGGCTAAAATCAATTTAAAAATAAGAAAGGCAATAGGGAAAAAATTCTCTCAAGATTCAGCAGAGAAAGATCACAGTAAAAGGGAATTCCTGAGATAAATGGTATTTGCAGTCATTAAGAATGGCTCAAAAAACACTGTACTTGCTATGAGTCATGGTTTTACTAGAGGTTTCACCTCCTGATTCTATAGGTACTGGAGAATGAGAGACTTAAATCTTTTTCAAGCTCGAGACACCAAGAATATCAAACACTTTGGGAGCCCTTTTGTTTTGAGGTTCAAACCTCGGAAAACTGAAAACCAAGCTAACTGGAATTTAATTTTTTTAAGATTTCTGTTTAAGGTGGAATCAAATTATAAAAGTTAAGTGCAACCGAAATGTCGTTTAAAAATCATTGTAGGTACTCTTTCTTCCATTTGGTTTTTGATTAAACATCAGTTCCCCAAGTAAGTGTTCCCCAGCTGCCAGCAGAGGGGACGCTTTGTTGTCCTTTGCCAGTTGTTCACTGATTTATAGCTTTGAACATAGTTGTCTGTAATGATAAATATTTATTTCTGTAATATTTTGTTATTCCTTCTCCAAAGTCATACTTGTTTTCCAGGCCTAGCAGAGGATAGATATTCAACAATTATTTTTTTAAATGAATTAACGGTCTTTTGGTATATGTACTGGGGTCATTATTACTCTGCTCCAGTCCCTCTCAGGTTCCTCATCTGTATCCACGGACAGTTCGAGTATCTGTGACAAATTCCCATCCACTAGTTCTGTGCATTTCATGAACACCTGAAGTAAGTACTAAGATGGGAAGTTGATTCATCCAATTTCAAAGAATTCCAACCATATGGGTTGAAATATCAAAGGTTTTTGGAGAATCAAATGTCCAGTAAACCAAAGCTTCCTATCCCCTGGGATCTGGTTTGTAGGGTTGTTAAGCAGATCCTCTCCCCAGTGCTCAATAAAAGTTATCTCACCCTCATTGACATCAGTGAGTCAGCCTCCAGTAAGAATGAATTGTGTCTACACTTGTCTGTGGTGCTCCTCCGCTAGGTCCATCATCCATCATGGAGATTCTTTACCTTTTGAGGAACATATGTCATCTGAAGCAGCATTCAGAGACCCTCTGAAGGTCCACAGTACCCTCCAAAAACACAATTTCATGTTAAAACCACTACAGTTAGTGGTCTTGATCAGGTGGATAAGCTGCCAAAAGCTTTTTCTTTTCTCTGGAAGACTTGCATCCTGCTAGTCAGGGCAGCAGGTCCTCCACTGGGGACATGCACAGGTCTCTGTATTAAGCTTGTTGATCAGACAGTCTGTGCATCGCTTCTCATTCAGCTTCCAAGTGCACGGCCCTCACAGACCTACAAGTACATTGATTCCTGCAGGGTGTTTATTTTTGCTTCTGAATAGCATGATGGACATTTGAAGCTCTGTGTACAAAGAGGTCCAGAAAAGCCCGTAGCTTTGTTTGAAAGCACGTTCTGATATTTGTCTGACTTTCCATTTGATTTCAGGTCCTTACTGAAGTGAGCTTGGTTGGTGGTTTTCTGATTCTCTGGCAGAAAAAATAAAATAGAGTTACTCGCTAAATAAACCTGGGCATCTGAATAGCCATCACATTTTGACTGTTGATGTCCTCCACAGGTAACCTCCTTGACCCCAGTGCAGCGGTGTTGTTCTCTGAGTTTCCAGAGCTTAAAGGACACCAAAGAGGTTGGTTGCTTCAGAGGCTAAAGTCAAGAGGAGGTTAGGCTATGGTTTTATGAATTATGATGCAGGCAGAAGAGTGTTTCATAGTGTCTTTGTTTGCTCACTCTTTTTGATTTTTTTTTTTAAAGGAAGGAAATAGTCCCATTTATCCTGTTACAAGATGGTTGTCTATTGAGGCTTAGTCTACTAGGCAGTTGCTTCTCCAGTGTGGTTTAAGTATTTTTAAAAAAAAATTAATTTACTCCTCTAGGCTGTGCTGGGCCTTGGTTGCTGGGCGGGCTTTTCTCTAGCTGCAGTGAGCAGTGGCCACTCTCTGGCTGTGGTGTGCAGCGCCTCATTGCTATGTCTTCTCTTGTTGCAGACCACTGACTCTAGTGGGCATGGGCCTCAGTAGATGCAGTGTGTGGGCTGAGTAGTTCTGGTTCCTGGGCTCTAGAGCACAATCTCAATAGTTGTGGTTGCTCAGTGGCTAAGTCATGTCTGACTCTTTGCAACCCCATGGACTGAACACCCCAGGCCTCCCTGCCCTTCACTGTCTCCTGGAGTTTGCTCAAACTCATGTCCATTGAGTTGGTGATGCCATCCAACCATTTCATCCTCTGTCGTCCCCTTCTCCTCTTGCCCTCAATTTTTTTTCCAGCATCAGAGTCTTTTCCAGGAAGTTGGCTCGTTGCATCAGATGGCCAAAGTATTGGAGCTTCAGCTTCAGTATCAGTCCTTCAATGAATGTTCATGGTTGATTTCCTTTAGGACTGACTGGTTTGATCTCCTTGCAGTCCAAGGGACTCTCAAGAGTCTTCTCCACCCCCGCAATTCAAAAGCATCAATTCTTCGGCACTCAGCCTTCTTTATGGTTCAACTCTCACATCGATACATGACTATTGGAAGAACCATATCTTTGACTATGCAGACCTTTGTTGGCAAAGTGATATCTCTGCTTTTTAACACACTGTCTAGCTTTGTCATAGCTTTTCTTCCAAGGAACCATTCTGTTCAGTTCAGTTCAGTCACTCAGTTGTGTCCGACTTTTAGCAACCCCATGAATCACAGCACACCAGGCCTCCCTGTCCATCACCAACTCCCAGAGTTCACTCAAACTCACATGCATCAAGTCGGTGATGCCATCCAGCCATCTCATCCTCTGTCATCCCTTTTTCCTCCTGCCCCCAATCCCTCCCAGCATCAGAGTCTTTTCCAATGAGTCAACTCTTCACATGAGGTGGCCAAAGCACTGGAGTTTCAGCTTTAGCATCCTTCCTTCCAAAGAAATCTCAGGGCTGATCTCCTTTAGAATGGACTGGGATCTATTCTAAATGGATCTGGAGATCCATTTAGTTGGATCTCCTTGCAGTCCAGGGGACTCTCAAGAGTCTTCTCCAACACCACAGTTCAAAAGCATCAATTCTTCAGTGCTCAGCTTTCTTCACAGTCCAACTGTCACATCCATACATCACCACAGGAAAAACCATAGCCTTGACTAGACAAATCTTTGATGGCAAAGTAATGTCTCTGCTTTTCAATATGCTATCTAGGTTGGTCATAACTTTTCTTCCAAGGAGTAAGTGTCTTTTAATTTCATGGCTGCAGTCATCATCTGCAGTGATTTTGGAGCCCCCCAAAATAAAGTCTGACACTGTTTCCACTGTTTTCCCATCTATTCCCACTAAGTGATGGGACCAGATGCCATGATCTTTGTTTTCTGAATGCTGAGATTTAAGCTAACTTTTTCATTCTCCTCTTTCACTTTCATCAAGAGGCTTTTTAGCTCCTCTTCACTTTCTGCCATAAGGGTGGTGTCATCTGCATATCTGAGGTTATTGATATTTCTCCTGGCAATCTTGATTCCAGCTTGTGCTTCTTCCAGCACAGCGTTTCTCATGATGTACTCTGCATATGAGTTAAATAAGCAAGGTGACAATATACAGCCTTGACATACTCCTTTCCCTATTTGGAACCAGTCTGTTGTTCCATGTCCAGTTCTAACTGTTGCTTTCTGACCTGCATATAGGTTTCTCAAGGAGCAAGAGTCTTTTAATTTCATGGCTGCAGTCACTGTCTGCAGTGATTTTGGAGCCCAAGGAAATAAACTCTGTCACTCTTTCAGTTTTTTCCTCATCTACTTGCCATGATCTTAGTTTTCTGAATGTTGAGTTTTAAACCAGTTTTTTTCACCTTCCTCAAGAGACTTTTTTAGTTCTTCTTCTCTTTCTGCCATTAGAGTGGTATCATCTGCATATGTGAGGTTGTTTATATTTCTCCAAGAAATCTTGATTCCAGCTTGTGATTCATCCTTGGGTTTAGTTGCTCCACAGAATATGGGATCTTTCTGGGCCAGGGATTGAACCTGTATCTCCTGTATTGGCAGGCAGATTCTTTACCCCTAGTCACCAAGGAAGCTCTCCAGTGCAGTTTAGATGATGGGAGTTTGCCCTCATATTGATGCCTTGTATTTCTCCAGCTTAGCAAAAGGTGGCAGCTCCTTCGTCAGGACCTTTGCTTTTAGCTTTTGTCTCTGAGCTGTTTTCAGTTCTGTGATGATTTTTTTTTTTTTAAATAAACTTGACTGGAACATGGGACAGCCATTATTCTCTGGGTATATCTCAGAAAGTGTTTCTGGATGAGATTAGCCTTTGAATCTGTAGACTGAATAAAGCAGGTGGTCTTCCCCAGTGTAGATGAGCCTCGTTCAGTCCTTTGGAGGCCTGAATAGAATTAAAAGCAAAAGTAAGGGAGAATTCAGTCTCAGACAGTTTCTGAGTTGGAGTATTGGTCTCCTGTACTCAGACTGGAATTTATACCATCAGTTCTCCTGGTTCTCAGGCCTTTGAGCTTGGACTAAATATGCTCATCAGCTCTTTTGGATCTTCAGCTTATAGACAGCAAATCATCGGACTTGTCAGCTTTCTCAGTTTGTGAGCCAATTCCTTGTAATAAATCCCAGTCTCTCTCTCTCTCTCACTACACACACACACATATGTGTATGTGTATAGTGAGCTACCAATGGAGCTGCCATGTCAGCCCTGGGCCACCTACATGGCCATTTACATGACTGAAAAATAAAATAACTTTGAAGACACACCATAATTTTGAGGCTTTCTGCTCTATGTTTTGGTTTCTGATCTAACTGCGTATCTGATCTTACTGGAAATAGATACTAAGCTGAGGAAGGCAGAGTTATATGAAGGTTAATGGTGCAAAGAAGACTTCAATTCTGGCTCTGTTGCTTGCTGGATGTGTACACTTCAGTAAGGTACACTTCATTCAGATTAAATCTCTGTGACTCAGTTTATATCATCTGTGAAATGGAGATATGGTAGTACCTAGTTTTCAGAGTTTATATTGGGTCATATGAGAATATATGAGAAAATTGCTCCACACATAGTAACCATTCAACTGATATCTGTTATAATTACTATTTTTCAATTCCTTTTTCTACTGGCTATCAAGTATGCCTTCATATGTAATTTGTTCTCTTACATATAGTGGTACCTTCTCTGTATAGCCAATTTCCATTTTAAATGAAAAGATTGGCATTCTAATATTTAAATAAGTCATTTGTTGATTTGGATAGTATGAACAAGTAAGCTTTAGTATATTTTGCAGAGATGAAGATCAGGCCATGAGCTAGGTGATTTTCTAGTAAACCAATAATTTTGCGGTTAATAATGATACCAAAAAGATGATAATAATAAAAGTAATAATAATAAATAAAATTGATTGAGGACTTTTGCATGCCACACTGAGTACTAACTTTTTAAATGTGTTATCTCCTCCAGTTGTATAACATTGATATTATTATACTCATATGAAGGATGAGGTAAACTGAGGACAAGTCAGTTATGTTCTTAGCACCTTAGCACTTAACCATTGGGGATTAGGTGAGTAATCTCAACTCGATTATTATTATTAATATTTTAAATTCCAAGGCCTAATTATTTTCCATTAGGTCATTGTGAACTCCTTGAACTCCTGTGCTAGGAAGCATTCAGTCTCTGCAGGGTTTCCATTTACCAGTTTCCCACTTTTATGTTTATTGGAGATTTTGAGATTGATTCTAGGCCTATTATTTTATCCTATATATTAAATACATTCTTTTTAAAAAGATAAGAATGAAATTGCTTTAATTTGGGATTTGAGTAAGTCTTCTTTTTTTTAAATCTAGTTGATGATAGGTTGATTGTTTTTTAAGGTATCGTAACACATATTTCAGGCTTCTCTGGTGTCTCAAATGGTAAAGACTCTGCCTGCAATGCAGGAGACCTGAGTTCAATCCCTGGGTCAGGAAGATATCTTGCAGAAGGAAATGGCAATTCACTCCAGTATGCTTGCCTAGAGAATTCCACAGACAGAGAAGCCAGGTCTCAAAGAATCAGACATGACTGACTGAGCTTTCTTTTCAATGTATATTTAATAAGGCAGCTGATGTCCTAACAGGAAATAGAAACATAAGGAAGGTGCAAGCTACTTCTAACTCTGGGCCTCAGTTTCCCCACGTGAAAAAATAAATTTGTTTGAACCAGATTATTACCAGCATTCTAATTATATTATTTAGGTGACTCTTTCTCTCTCTCCTTCCTCTCAAACTTCTACCTTCCTTCCTTAAATTCATTGTATTAAAATACTTTATTTAGCTTTAATCACCCTGAATGGCCCATGTGTTTCTGTATTTCATCAAAAAGCAGAATATGATCATGGCTGCTAGAGAATATTTGCATTATTTATTTCATAAGCAAATGAATCTGACATTTATACCACCATGGCCTAAATTCTCCTAAATCTTGTCTTATATGTGAAATGTGTATGATACATAGAGACTTAGAAAGCTCTTAAGAAGGTTTCCACAGATGGACAAATCTCTTTGATCTTCTTGGGACTTGAAAGCTTCAAGTACAGAATACATGAATATTTCTGAAGTTCTCCAAATTACAGGTAATTCAAATTGAGTCTCAGGATTTTAATATGATGAATGATTGATGTGCATATCAGGTGGTTGTCATTTAACTGTTACTATAATGCACTGAATTTATCAAATTAATCCTGTGAATATTTAGTTATTATACAGGATTAGAAAAAGACTCTCTTGTAGTCAACTGTAGAAAATATGATACAAGTAAATTTATGTTTAGACAATTCAGTGTCATTTGAAAAATGATTTTTTTTAATGCAGTCACTTAAATAATTCACAAAACTTCACATGATGAGTTTAATTCTATTTAGCTTATTTAATACCCTTCCCTTAGAGAATAAGAATTTACTGAGAACTAATCCTGAACAGAATCTTTTGCGAGATTCTGTATATATTTGTTAAATGTGAAGCTGGTAGAAAAGGGAAGAGATTAACAAAAAGGATTTGTTGACTCTGTCCTTCAAGTACTTAAAAGAGATGGAGGGAACAGCCATGTGGCAAACAAATGGCAGAGAAATATTATAAAGGGATATATAAATGTGGGCAAAATAAATGTTTTTACAGATGTAAAAAAATTCACACTTACCTGTGATTTAAATTTTCAAAAAAAAAAAAAAAGGAGAAAGAAAAGAGGGAAGAGAGGAGAATGAAAAAGGAAAGAAAGGAGAAAGGCAGATAGGAAGGAAGGAAGGATCATTTAAGGTCATTCACACTCAAGTCACCTCTGTTAAGGGGTTGATGAGGCTTCCCAGGGAAACATTTCAGAAAGAGCTTCTTGCCTATGTATTACCGGAAGATGAACTTGAGAAGTGAACAGCACTTACCTTTTGATGTATTTTCTTTATTCCTTCTTTACCTCCTTAGAGTAGATTTTAAATTCATGCTGAAATTCATAAATCTCTCCCTCTGAAATATCCTTGGATCTTGTATAACTAAGGACTAAAAGCGTTCTTGATGTACTGAAAAATATTTGGATACAAGACTAGTGAAGAATCTGACACATCCTTAAAAATAAGGTAAATAAATGAATATATTGGTAATTCATTTTAGAAGTTAATTTCCTATAGCAAACTATACAGTGGCAGACCCAGAATTCTGAATGTACTTCTGTAAGTTGATGCTTTTGGTCTTTAGGCTAGTGAGAGAATAGGGTACAGACATCACTTGTATGTGTGTGTGTGTGTGTGCATAGAAGATCATAATATGAAGAGGTCCATGGTACTGGTCATAGAGGAGAGGACTGGGCAATCTTGAATTGATAGCCAAATAGGAGCAAGAAGGCCTATTTTGAAAACCTGGTCATATTACCACCATATGTATTTTCTCCTTATCTGTAGCCACTGTTGTAGATCTTTCTCGACTTCCAAGTTTTCTGTTTCTGTGACCCTTAACCAGTCCAGTAACAGCATTTTTCACATGCTAGCAGGTTAGGACTAGAGAGTGAAAGCTGGTTGAAAAAGAATGAACCATAATTTTCTATATTAAACAGACTTCTGCAAAGAGTAAGGAGAGAGAACAAACACTCTTAAGTTATTTTTCCTTGCTTGTTATTTCTTCCATTTTTGAGGACATACAGTTGTATCTCCCAGACAGTGGGGACCACAGTGGTGGTCCTTAGATCCTATATTAGGAAACATTTCCTCTGACCTTTTTAGTATTAGTGTCTTGATGTACAATATGAGCACCAGGATGAGAGTCAGAAGAAATAGCAGCAGACTTTGCTCAGGTTTTTTTTTTTTTTCCTTTTTTTAAATCTCAAGTAAGTTTCAAGTGCATTGCTCTAAGCGCTTGCTGGGTTGAAAGTATAAAAATGCTAAGGTTCACAATAGTTATGTATTTCATGGATGGAGAGGGCAAGGCAATAGGGAGATCTGATTTCCTCTTTGTATCTCCTGAATTCTTGAGATAGACAAGAATCGTATGACAGAGCTTATATTAGTCCAACAGGCTGGCCAGTCTTTCCATTTATTTATTCCCAGCATTTATGAAATAAGATCATCTCTGAAAGCACCCAAGAAGTTGATTTTTAATATAAAAAGTAAATATTTATTTACTGCTTTTTTCTTGTCCTTTGAATTTTTGATTGGTTTGAATAGTTTTATGTATGGAGAAGCTCTGAAAATGAATTTCTACAACCAAATAAAAATAAAGAAAATGCAGTTAAATAAATGTTTAAATAATGCTTATGGTGATCAACTCTAATACAACCACTTAAATCGTTTTGATGATAGACTTGATTTTTTTCACTGTTTATAAAGATGTTCAGTTTTCTGTATACAGCCCTCATTGACTTCAACAGCAAGATGCCACTTAGGTCTTATTTGTAGGTTTGTGGACAGACTGCCTGGGAGAAGGGAAAATGGCAATGGGAAAAGAAGGTTGAAAAGTTTTGAAGACTAAATTTTGAACTTTATGTTTCAGTGGAATTTAAGAGTCAGACACGACTGAGCGACTGAATTGAACTGATGGAGGTATACTTCATATACCTCCAGTGTACTCACACACATTTGAAATGTATAGTTTAAGAGTTTTGATAAAGGTATAAAACACCCATAAAAACACTACTGCAGTCAAAATATGTCTATTTTGACAACCACAAAAGATTCCTTTGCCCCTTCCTAGTCAAATTCCTTCACACTGCGATTCCTAAGCAACCACTGACCTTCCTTCCGTCATTATGGATTAGACTGTCTTTTCTAGAGTTTCAATGTACAGGCTCTTTTGAGTCTGGTTTCTTTCACTCCATAGAGTAATTTTGAGGTTTAGTCACATTGTATGTATTTGTTGTTTCATCTTTCTTGTTGCTAAGTACTATATAATTAAATATACATATATTACCTTTTGTTTATCGGTTTACCTGCTGATAGACATTTGGGTTATATCCAGTTTGGAGTAAGGTTGCTATGAACAGCAAGTCTCTGTATGGACATATAGTTTGATGTCTCTTAAATACCCAGAAAGGGAAAGATTGGGTCATATAGGAGGTATATGTGCTACTGTTAAAGAAACTGCCTAGCTGTTTTTCATAGCAATCTAACCATTTCACATTAATGCTAGCAAAGCTTAAGCATTCCATCTGCTTCACATCCTTGTCAACATTTGGTATGATCAATCTTTTTAATTTTCGCTATTCTTATAGGTATAAAGTCAGAAGGTACTACAGTTAAATTTTGTATTTTCCTGATGAATGGCAAGCCTCTTTTAATGTTCTTATTGGCTACTTAAATTTATTACTTTGTGAAGTATCAGTTGGAATTTTTTTGTGCTTTTAAATAAGCCCTCTGCAAATAGAGAAGGAAGGTTTCTTCATATATCTCAGACATGAATTCTTTCTCATATATGTGCTATAAATATTTTCTCACAGTCAATGATTTCTTTGTATGGTGTCTTGAAGAGCAAATGTTTCTAATTTTAACCAAATCCAATGATTTTTCCAATATGCTCTGAGTTTTTTTATGCCTATGTCAAGATAACAGTATTTCCATCCAAAAATTTTATAATTTTGTTACCTGTAGAGCTATGGTTGTGTAAAATTAATATTGTGTAGAATGAAGTGAGGAGAAGGCAACGGCAACACACTCCAGTACCTTTGCCTGGAAAATCCCATGGATGGAGGAGCTTGGTGGGCTGCAGTCCATGGGGTCGCTAAGAGTTCGGCATTACTGAGCAACTCCACTTTCACTTTTCACTTTCATGCATTGGAGAAGGAAATGGCAACCCACTCCAGTGTTCTTGCCTGGAGAACCCCAGGGACGAGGGAGCCTGGTGGGCTGCCAAATATGGGGTCGCACAGAGTCGGACACGACTTAGCAGCAGCAGCAGCAGGAGCAGAATGAAGTGAAAATTGAGGTTATTTTTTTCTAGTTGTTTCAAATCATTTGTGGAGAAGATATTCCTTTTTCATTGGTAATTTGTGAAAAATGAATGTTTAGATATATTTCTGCATCCTAGATTCTGTTCCATTTGTCTGTTTTTATATCAATGCAACATTTTCTTGGTTAGCATAGCCTTAAGTAGGACTTGAAATTAGAAACATAAGCATTTAAACTTGGTAGTTTAAAGTGCAAAGGGCACTAAAGTGCAGGGAACATGTGTTTGATTCTTGCTCCTGGAAGAGTTCACATGCTGCGCGGCAATAAGCCCATGTGCCACAACTACTGAAGGCCCATGTGCCTAGAGCCTTTGCTTTTCTTGAGCCTGTGCAGCGAGAGAAACCACCATCAGGAGAAGCCCAAGCACCGCAATTGGAGATTAGCCCCTACGTGCTGTAACGCGAGAAAACCCATGTGCAGACAAAGACCCACTACTGCCAGAAATAAATAAATAAAAATTTAAAAAGCAAGCAGATTCAGGGTGTTACCTCTCATCTGAGCTTTGTTCTAGTAGGGGGAGGCCTTTTGCAAACTGTGCTAACTCAGTTCTTTCAGATGGTAAAAATCAGCCCACTTTATACCTTTTTTTGCTTTTTGGTCACTTGCATTAACGCAGAAGTATTAAGGTTTCATTTGCAAACAGGCACCACTGTTGTAGCCACGCGTTCCGAGAAACAAACTCACCCAGAAGGACAATGCAGATAGGTGACTGCAGTTTATTACACCAGTGGGCCCAAGGCAGAGTCTCCTCTTAGCCAAGGACCCCGAACAGCATGTGTGAAAATCTTTTATACTCCATGTGTACGTGTCTGAACCCACCCTCCAAATTCCTTGAGACTTACATAAACTAAAGAAAATACAATCCTAATAACCCCATCACTCACTATGTGCTATGTGCTCATGTGCTCAAACAGTCAAACAATTAGCCAATAATCAATAAACCTGAGGTTACACTCTGACAGATACAGAAGAATTGATGGCCTGTCTGGAGGAAGGGGTGATAGTGTATGTTTTCTCCTAGGCGATGAGTAACCTAGATACGATCTTCAAGGTTCCCCTGTCTGGGGGGGTCTTATCCTTCTGTTGTTGTTCATAGGCACTAAACACAGAGTTCAGAGTCCATTGGAAAGGTGGCCGAGCACGATCAGCGTGAACAGGCCTAAGATGGAGTCCAGGCCCCGTGAATTCCTTCTTCGCCCCCTGTGTAAGTTTGAGAAAAATAAGAAATATTTGGTAGCAACTGAAATATTAATGTGTATATAAGTTATTCCAGTAAGGAGAGACTTCTTTGGTTAGAAAAAGCTCGATTAAAAAGTTATGAAGCAGTGACTCATACCAACTTTGGTAAATTGATTTGTAGAACATTCCCAGCCAGAACTGGATCCTGTTTGGTCAGGAGTGTTTTTAGCTGACTTATTTGAAGTTGAAGCCAGCAGTATTCAGGATTTCAAAGGCCCCTAATGTTTCTCCACACTGGAGCAAAGCCTGGAACTGTCCATAGACGGACCAGGTTCTGCAATGACAAAATAGTCTGCTAAGATAAGTTTGCTTTATTTTTTCATGGACTGCTAGGCAAGTCTTTCCTTTCCTCACACTGCCACTTCATACAGGGTTCCTACCTTTTAAGCTTATTGTCTCTCCAAAGCTATTCCTCAGAGACTATTGATTTACATAAACTCCCTATGAATAATAGTAATTTTAATAAAGAATAACATTTTTTGAGCATTTAAAGAGTCATAAGGTCTTTAAATGAGTTGCTTTGTTTCATCCGTACAGCAATGCTTTGATTTACGTATTTTGCTATTTCTTCTTCTAGGAAACTGGGACTTAGAGAAAATAAGTAACTTTCCTATAGACATCCGGCAAGTGACAGATTCAGAATTCAAATCCAGGGTTCTGGAGCACCAGAGCCTGTGCTCCTAGGTACTACACACACTATGTGTGTGGAACCAATGGGTCCTGGAGTTTCCAGTTCATCTAGAATCAGGATGGTCATATTTCCAAAGTAGTAATTTATTGGAATTATGATACATAGATATGCACACCAATAAACATGTTTACAAACATACACATATGTACACTATGTATATATGTACACACACACACACACACACACACACACACACACACACACATGTCCATAGAACTACCCATGAAGTGATGCTTCCATGGTAGCCCCCTGCCTCTGTCACTTCCTGCAGCCTTCCAATGTGTTTGCATGAATCGGTGTTTATATCAGGACTTTCTTTTGTTCTTTCCATGTTCAGGTAGTGCACCTCTCTACAGATTCTGGGTTCAGGTAGAGCCCTCCATAAACTTTGGTATAGGTAAGGTAAACAAAGAAAGCTTGCTTTCCTCTCTCTAAAGTATAGCATGTTCAAAATAAGGGGTTTTGGCCCCTATGTCCTGTCATAACAGGGCTCAGCCAAGCTGACATTCAGAGTCAACCATCGCAACTTCTAAGGCAGACGAGTACACTTATCACCTGACAGTTCTCTGAATGTTGGCCCAACATACAACAGCCACAAAACAATGTGTTCATACGTTTTCCAGAAGGAAATTCTTTAGCCAGCCCTACTTCCTCTCTTTTTCTTGGGCTCGTATGATGTCCACCCTGCCCTGTGAAGGGTGGCCAATCAGATTATGATTGGTTGCTCTACTCTGGGCTTTGCCTCTAATGCCTTTTAATGACGTCAGTCCTTTCTTTCACTTTGTTGGTCTGTATCCCTGAGCCCCAGAGCAGGAGCTGACATTCCAGTTCCTATATCAGGGAAGGCATACAGACTGGGGAGACAGATAGCTGTTGGTGGAGATGGATTTACAGTCCACCTATCAAATAGCTCCTCAGACTGCCGATGTCCTCTCATGAGGTGATAAGCTGAAGGAGGTTTGGAGCTAGCTTCCTGGGACCCCTCCCCTTCTCACCACTTCCTCTCCTGCTCTTACTCAGCCATGTTATACAGTTGACTGGAGAATGGTTACACAATCGAGGTGAAGTTGAAAGGAGAAACAGTTGCTCTTGTTTCCAAATTCTGTACATTCATCGGTGTTGTTCCACCTTGGTTCCTAACATCTCTCTGTGCAGTCCATGGCTTTCTAGGGTCCCATACTGTGGTATCCCCATAGGCCATGAAGTTCACAGGCTCCAAACACGCTCCTTACTCTGTCCTGTTAGCCTATATCTGTGCTGTGTGTCTGTCATTCCTCTAGGGTGGTATTCCCATCTGGGCCATGGATAAATGGATTCAAAGGGAGGTGTTACTAGCCTATAACAGCTCTGATGGTCTTCCTAGATAATACATATAAGGGCTGTCTTCAACCTGGCTTCGCCTATTTTTTTTTTAATATTAGAAAGCATATTACTTCTGATTTTGGATGAAATATTTACCAGTTTCCTTTTCATTCAGCATAATTTAGCACAAATCTTCTGAGTGCTGAAAGCATATCAATCATCACTATACTTAAAGCTATCTGAGCTCTGACAGCAACAACACAAAACCACGCCATCAAGAAGCTTTCACTCGAAAGGGAAATGTAGATGTGGACACACAAATCTGTGTAATCCGAGGGAAGGTTTAATGCCACATTAGAATTACAAATGTCTTTGAGATCCCTGAGGAAGGAATCGTTAATTCCAGCTGGGATGAAAGCTCGTTTTACAGGTTCAGCTGAGTAGAATCTGAAGTATGAGAAAATATCTGCCAGATAAAGATATGCCTATTTCGGAGCTGCTTCTGTACCACACACTTAATATGCAACTTTTGTGCTGCATGTTGTTGAGAAGACACATCCTTCAGTCTTTAATGAGTGGAAATGGTCCACACTACTTCCTGGGTAATTCAAGCTAGGTTATTCAGGGCAAACTTCCTCTTTAAACAATAAAAACAAAATGTGGTTAAAGCCACACCACTATCAACAAAAACAAAATCCATTTCTTAAAACAACATTGACAAGTTAAAAACATAGTGGCTAGCTGCCAAGCTAGTTTTGGAAAGATAAGTTGAATCAGATATGTAAGTAGGATATCCAAGTACCAAAGTCATTTGCTTGGGAACATCTGTGTCTGCTGCACATGTAGGTTTTATCAGCAGCCTTGGGGTAGAAGGGATCATCAGGACAAGTATGGATAAGAACTAAACCTATTATTAGAATTGTAAGATAGGATACATTGCATTCAGTTAAACTAATTTCAGCTAAATAATTAAATTATTTAATTATTAATTATGCTTCTTGTAATATTTGAGATATATTTGTATTTTTAAAGTGATTCATTGTTAATGTGGAATTCAAATGTAACTGTGTGCTTTACTTATGAATGCTAAATCTGTACAATGTCACCAATACCCAACCTCAAACACTGAACTTCAAATAAAGCTACCCTGCTTTGAGTAGGGCAGAATGACAAAGGAAAAATCATCTTTAGGATTTTGTGGCCACAGGTACATGGCTGGAGTTGGTCAAGGAACTTCTACCCATGAATTTAGTTGAGAAGGCAACTTCTTTAGGGGTCCAGGGTACCTTGGCAGAAGCAGGCACACTATCTCACTGGCAGAAGACAAAGTAAATTCTTGTCCCAGAAGACCCTCACAAATAATTGTCCAGGAGAAATAATTAGCAAGCTATGAAAGATAACCAAGAATACAAGAAAACAGGCAACCTGAACAAGAACCAGCAGAAACAAGAGTGATGTCACCAGGATGGCAAAGTAGGAGATCCCAGCCTCCATTCCTCCACAAAGATCAACAGTTAGACAGCTCTGTGAGAAACTTCAGCAACATAATGGAGCAAAAATGAGAATAACTGTATAAAAAGGGAAGAAAGAACAGCTTCATTTTGTTTGCATCATCTCATACCACAGACTGCCAAAGGAATTCTCCAACTATAAGGAGTTCTTTTTGCCTAGAAAAGGAGAGGAGGATGTGACCAGCTTCCCCAGATTTGGGGGCCCTACATGAAAGACCTGCTTTATTCCTACCCAGAAACCTGCAGAGCTGGGAGGTGTAGAGACAGCTAGGAATGAGGAAGAAGAGCAGTGTAACCAATATTAGCCACATTGCAGAAGCAACCACAGTTCTTTAACTTGCTCTACAGAGTCCTGGCAACTTTTACTACTGAAGAAAACAATGCCTAACATGACCACTGTGGACTCCTTGCAGATGTCACCAGTTTTACCCCACAGGTGTCTGTATTCACAGACATCAGCCACCTGAGTACCTCCCACCACTACCTCTCCACCTCCACCCTTGCTGGGATCTATACTGGCCACCAGCCCAGGCCTGTGCCACTGCATAAGTGCAAGAAGCCAGCTTAGACTCCTGTGGCTGACCATCTCCACTGTGTGTGGATCTGGGGCTGTGTACCTGCATGCTGCTGGCCTGACTCCTGTCACTGGCCTCTACCGCTGTGTACCTGCCAGTGTTGAGATCATGATGCCACGGGAATTTACGATGACAGCCAATACCCTCACAAATGCCTGTGGGTCTAGATTTGGCCCCATCTCTGGTCATTGACCTGTACCATTGACCTGTACCATCTACAGATAGCTGCACATCCCTGGCCTGATTCCCTGCACTGCCTCCACTGCCATGCATGCGCCAGTGAGGAGACCCTGCAGATACAGGAGTGCACACCTATAGCAGGACCTCCCAGCTTCCAGGGTGCCAGAATTAGACCCTAGTCCTACCTCCTTGATCACCTGCTGACTCACACCACTATGTAGGTGTCTGAAACTGGCCTCTGCAACTAGCCACAAGAGCAGGTGTGTGTAAACCACCAGCTCCAGACAACACTGCTGCCTGCCCAGATCCCATACCACTGGACCTGAACTTGCTGTTGAGGACCCCAACAGCCCCTGCAGCCACTGTGGGTCCCCTAAAGTGCTACCAAGAACCACCCAGTTGTTGGTGCTGTGGATCCCAGCAGCCTGTACCAATGAGACATCACAACCCCCAAGACCTGGAGCCATCACACCCCTCTGCTCTTGGTGTCCTCCACCACTAGACCCTGGGTTACATCATATTCCAATATGCCCTACTTTCAAGTGAAGGTTTTTTCTTACTAAAGTCAGTCCATAAAGCTGGGAGAAGGTGACAGCTTCTCCAAATGTGCAGACACCCATGCAAGGCTATAGGGATCACAAAACAATCAGGGAACAGTGACATCACTAAAGGAGCATGGTAAATCTGTAGTAACTGAACCCCCCAAAATGGGGATCTGAGAATCTCCAACAAAGAATTCAAAATAATTATTTTGAAGATGCTCAGAGAGCTACAAGAGACACAGATAAACAATTTAATGAAATCAAGGAAAGTATGTAAGAATTAAATGAAAAGTTCAACAAAGTCATATAAAACATAAAAAAGATCAAACCAAAATTTGAAGCTGAATACAATGGACTGAACTGAAGAATTTAATAAAGAGTTTCAACAGCAGACTGGACCAAACAGAAGAAAGAATCAGTGAGCTTGTAAACAGGTTATTTGAAATTATCCAGTCAGAAGAGCAAAAGTAAAAAGAATGAAAGGAAACAAGTGTTTAGGATTTATGAGACACCATCAATAAAGCAACCTAGGCATCACTGGAGTCCCAGTAGAAGAGAGAGAACTTTTCTAAAGATAAAAAATTTATCGTTAAGATAAAGAACTCCCTAAATCTGGGGAGATCCCAATTTCCTAAATCCAAGTTCATGAAGCTAATAGGTCATGCCATAATTTCAATCCAGAATGAAGTTCTCCAATATGTATTATGATAAAACTGTTTAAAACTAAAGATAAGGAGAGAATTTTAAAAGCAGCAAGAAGAATTATCTCATACAAGGGAAAACCACTATAAGTCCTTCAGTGGATTTCTAGCATAAACCTGCAGGCCAAGGTATGAGTAGGATTATATATTCAGAGAAAAAAATTTAAAAACCCACCAAGAATACTTTAGCCAGCAAAGTTATTCTTCAGAAATATAGGTGGATAAAGACTTTTCCACATGTGTATCCAAAAGAAATGAAATCACTGTGTTGAAGAGATGTCTGTTCTCCCATGTTGTGCATTACAATATTCACAATAGTCAGGACATGTAGACAGTCTAAGTATCAACTGATGGATGAATAGATAAAGAAAATTTTCTTTATTTATATACTGTATATATACATAACAGAGTATCATTAAGTCATAAAAAGAAAGAAATCCTGCTATTTGTGACAATATTGATGGACAATGAGGGCATTATGCTAAGTGAAATATGTCAGAGAGAGAAAGACAGACCCTATATAATCTCACTTAGAGGTGGACTATAAAAGCATCCAACTCAGAAATTGAGAATAAAAATGGTGTTTTCTAAGGACTAAAAAGTGGGAGAAATGTTGGTCCAAGGGTACAAATTTTCAGTTAAAAGATCGATTAGTTGCAGGGATCTAATATATTCCATGGTGACTATAGTTAACAATATTGTATACTTGAAAGTTGCTATGAGAATAGAGCTTAAATGTTCTCACCATAACAACAAAAACAGATGGTAATTATGTGAAGGGAAAGATGTGTTAACTAACCTTATTCTGGTAAATATTTCTCAACATATGCATGTATCAAATCATCACATTGTACATCTTAAAACTGCACAATGTTATATGTCAATCATATTTCAGTAAAGCTGGAAAATAGAGAATCTGCAGAAACAAAAAGCATTAGAAAATGCCTGATGTATAATTTAAAGGTTGGAATTGTCATATACAAATTTTGAATAACTCAAATTATTGTATTTATAGAAAAACTGATGAGCTTTAACATATTTTCAAGGTGACTTAGCAAATTTGGAAAAAAGAACCAAATGGAACTTCTATAAATGAAAAGTATAACATCCAAAATTAAAAGTTGTTGGACTTCAGATTGGACTTAGTAATAAAGATAATTAGAAAAACTGAAATCAGGTTAAAAATGATCAAATTTAGCACAAATCCCACATGTATCTGCATTTATTCATCACTGTGACTCTCAAAAAATGTGACAAATTGGAAACATAGAGGCATTCCTCCCCCAAAAAGTGACTTATTC
>SJYC01100572.1:0-10974 GCA_006408675.1 Madoqua kirkii
TTCAGTTTCAGCATTAGTTCTTCAATGAATATTCAGGGTTGATTTCCTTTAGGACTGATTGGTCAGATCTCCTTGCTGTCAAAGGGACTCTCAAGAGTTTTCTCCAGTACTACACTTCAAAAGCATCAACTGTTCAGAGCTCAGCCTTCCTTATGGTCCAACTCTCACATCCATACATGACTACTGGAAAAACCAGTTTTGGGTAGATGGACCTTTGTTAGCAAAGTGATGTCTCTGCTTTTAAATATTCAAAAGTCTACTTTCCAGAGCCCTCGGATGATCATTCTACTTGAAAAATGTCATTAAATTAAATTCTTCTGCTATGTTATAGTCTTGATCAAGAGGTGGATAAAAGGTATATTCTTTTTTTTTTTCCCCCCACAAATAAAACCCCTGGCTTGGAGGTCTCAGCCAGGAGTGTTGCAGATTCACTGTGGCACTATTGATATTCATAGCTGCACGTGGAGTATCACAGGTGAGTAGTCACTACTCTACTTCCCCTGCATATGTTCATTTCCTTGCAGATGTGTGTTTCTCAAAACCATGAAAGCTCTTCTGAAATTTGGTTTACTGCTACTATGTGAGTGAGTTGTTTTGTGTCATGGGAGATTAGGCATCTGTGGATTTCAAACAGCAAGATTAAAATGCTCTTTACCTTTGCAGACTTTGTAGGATGCAGGAATCCAGGTTCAGTTCAGTTCAGTCACTCAGTCATGTCTGACTCTTTAGACTGTAGCCTGCCAGGCTCCTCTGTCCATGGAATTCTCCAGGTAAGAATACTGGAGTGAGTTGCTATTCTCTTCTCCAGGAGATCTTCTTGACCCAGGGATTAAACCCAGGTCTCCTGCATTGCAGGCAGATTCTTTACAATCTGAGCCACCAGGGAAACCTGAACTTTGTTTTGATTCTTGTAATCTTGGGCTTCCCTGGTGGCTCAGTTGGTGAAGAATCTGCCTACAGTACAGGAGACCACCTGTAATGCAGGAGACCTGGGATTGATTCCTGGGTCAGAAAGATCTCCTTAGAGAAAGAAATGACTGCCCACTACAGTGTGCTTTCCTGGGAAATCCCATGGACAGAGGAGCCTGGCAAGAAACAGTCCAGGGGATTGCAAAAGAGTCAGACACGACTTAGGGACTAAACCACCACTGTCACACTTTTCTACTTGTATTTTTATGTAATATATATCAGACAGCAGTAAGATGGTCCCTGTAAGAGGCGCAATTTTGAAATTTACACAAAAGCAAAATATGGACTGCTTTATTCTGACTTTTTATAGTACTTGGAATGTGGATAACAGGATGCTATAATGCATTTTTTCATTTTAAATCAGGAAATTTGTAAGTTTCTTTCTCCATTGAAAGTAGAAGTTTCTTATATTAGAAGGTTACATTACACATATATTCTCGTTTCAGGCACAAATAAAAAGTAGGAATGTAGTATGTTTTCAATAAAAGATCAGTAAACTGAGTCAGAGGCACATAGAGGATTCATGGTAGAAGAGACATCTGTAATGCCCAGATATTTAGACTTTCTGAGATCAAGCAAAGTGAAGAATTCTGAGGATAACATTTTTACTTTATTGTCTTTGCTTTATACTTACAAAACAATTTAGATTTAATTTGTGAACTTTGAGTTTTTCTCTGGGAATTTATTAATGATAATTTATTAAGTAATTTATTAGTGATCAATTTATTAACTTATTATTTATTTATTTTTCACATTTTGGACATTTACTAGCCTGATAACAATTTGTTAGGCATTGTTTTTAACTCTATTTAGCAGAAACCTTATGGCAGTAGCTTAAGAAAATAGGGATCCATTTTTCCTATATCATAAAGACTGTGGGTAGGTACTTCATGGCTGCTCAGCTGTTTAGTGAAAAATCTTCTTTCCTGTTCCTGCTCTGTTATCTTTAGTATGTGGGTTTTGTTCCCATAATTGCAATATGGTAGTTGTAACAAAAAGTATCATCATGCTGCAATCCATACAGGAAAACTAGGAAGAAATGACAAAAATGAGTTGGTCGGTTTTAAAAGGATATAGCCAGAATCCCCATTCAAAATCTTTCACTTAAATTTTGTTGACCAGGACTAGGTCATATGACTAACCCTCTTGTGAGAGTCCGGAATGGTGAGGATTTTAAATTATGCGTATTAGAATTCTGTTGGAAATGAAGAGAGAAAAAAATGAATATGCGGGAAGTATGTTCTGCCCTGCCTGGCATTACAGCTTTTATTTTAAAAAATATTTATTTATTTATTTTGGTGGTTTAGACAGTAAAGAAAATATGCCTGCAATGCAGGGGACCCAAGATTCAGTCCCTAGGTTGGGAAGATCCCCTGGAGAAGGGAATGGCAATCCACCCCAGTATTCTTGCCTGGAGAATTCCATGGACAGAAGAGCCTGGTGGGTTACAACCCATGAGGTCGCAGAGTCAGACACGACAGAGCAAATAACACACACACACACTTTAATTTTTTTTAAAGGATCTTTTTGTTTATTTAATTATGTATGGCTGTTCTGGATCTTCCTTGCTTTGCACTGGCTTTCTCTAGTTGTTGAGAACAGAGATACTCTTTGTTGTGGTTCGTGTTTCCCATTGTGGTGTTTTCTCTCATGTGGCTCCCCGGGCTCTAGAGCTAGGCTCAACAGTTGTGGTGCATGGGATTAGCTGCATCTGCTGCATGTGGAATCTTCCTCGGTCAGGGATTGAACCCAAGTTCCCTACATTGGCAAGTGAACTCTTATGTACCAGGTAAGTCCCTGGCTGGTCTTAATTGCAGCATGTGGAATCTCTAGTTGCAGTATGGGATCTTTTAGTTGTGGCATCTGAGATCTAGTTCCTTGACCAGGGATGGAACCTGGGCCCCCTGCATTGGGAGTGACGAGTCTTAGCCACTGGACCACCAGGGAAGTCTTTGGTATTACAATTTTTAAATATATTTTTATGATGTAGTTTGAGCGTATCTTCTTCCCAGCCACATTTAGATATGTGTTGGGTTAGACAGCTGTCTAGAGGGAATTTGAATGACAGGGAAGTAAAGCTTGGACAAGAGAAAAAAGTGAGCCAAGTCATAGAATGAGTATTTGGTGATACTACTGTATTGGGTTGGCGAGAAAAACCCAAACAAACTTTTTGGCCAACCCAATAGGTAGTAGGGCCCTTTGACAGGGCCACTCAAGAGAACTCTCAGGAAACATTGTATGTCTATCTGTAGCATGCCTTCAACTACTTATTTGATGGCAATTTCCCATATCCCAACTACATTTACATGTCAAAGATTTGAAGCTGATGCTCAACTGGCCAGTGAAAATACTGGTTGCACTGTTTACAAGACAGGCAAAACCTTCTGCTACATACAAATTTCTGTCAGTAATGCCTAACCCGGCTCCCAATGGCAATTACTGACAAATTTCAATCATTTTATTTTTACATTTTATTTTATTTGTACTTCATTTTCTTTGTAACTTTCTGTTATGGGAAATTTCAAATAAACAGAAAAGTAAAAGGATATAGTAGCACAGTAAACTCCCATGTGCTCATTACTCAGTATCAACAGTTGTTAACTTATGGACAATCTTGATTCATGTATAGCAATACCCATTCTTTTCCCCAAATTATTTTGAAACAAGTTTAGAAATCTTATTATTTTCATGAATATTTTAGTATGTATCTCTAAAATTTAAGGATCTTTATACAATCTGTGGGCTTCCCAGGTGGCACTAGTGGTAAAGAATCCCCCTGCCAGTGCAGGAGACATGAGATGCAGGTTCGATCCCTGGGTCAGGAAGATCCCCTGGAGGAGGGCATGGCAACCCACTCCAGTATGCTTGCCTGGAGAATCCCATGAACAGAGGAGCCTGGTGGGCTACAGTCCATAGGGTCTCATGGAGTCAGACACGACTGAAGTGACTTAGCACCCATGCACACATGCTTAAAATCTGTATTCAGATTTCTCCACTGTCTAAATTTTGTTCAGGTGTTTGGAATAAGGATCCAAAAGGAAATGTACATTTTAATTCATAGCCATGTTTCTTAAATTTGCTCATAGAGTGTCTCTGCTCTTTTTCCTTGAAATTTATTTGGTGAAAGAGTCAGACTCAACAGTTTTCCCCATAGTTTCCAATTTGCTCCCAGCATCTCCATGCACATGTTTCTTTTCTGGCTTGTTTATCTTGAAGCTGGTTGTTAGAACTGAAGGCATGGTGAGATTTAGGTTCAAATTTAATAATTTTTGTCTTTAAGGAATTAAAATTATTCTATAAGAATAAGTTTAACTATTAGTTTTTCCACATAAAATGTTCTTTGCAGCTTATGCCAGCTTATACATTAAAGAAAAATACTTTGAAGGAAAGGGTAAGCATCTCAATTCTCAAGCAGTTTGAAATTTTAAGTCTATATATTGTAACTTTGTTGTTGAGTTTAATTTTATTCTTGGCCATACCCAACAGATATTTTCTGAGTAAAACAAACATTCAGTTCAATTCAGTTCAGTTCAGTTCAGTTCAGTCGCTCAGTTGTGTCTGACTCTTTGCGACCTCATGAACTGTAGCACACCAGGCCTCCCTATCCATCGCCAACTCCTGGAGTTCACCCAAACTCATGTCCACCGAGTCGGTGATGCCATCCAGCCATCTCATCCTCTGTCATGATGAGATAATATTCTTTTTTCTATAGAAAAGAATTAGAACAGTTTTTCTTGCTAATTTCTTATTTATTTATTTATGGCTGCAGTCTGCTGTGGTTCATGGGCTTCTCATTGTAGTGGCTTCTCTTGTGGCCTAGCATGGGCTCAAGAGCATGGCTCAGTAGTTGTAGCGGCTTAGTTGCTCTGAGGCATGTGGGTTCTTCCTGGACGAGGGATCAAACTTGTGTCCCCTACATTGGTAGGAGGATTCTTAATTACTGGACCACTAGAGAAGTCCTAAAATATTGTTTTTTCCATTCCTCCATTTAGGGCTTTTTAACATACTGTGGCCACTCATATCAGATGAAAGTGAAAGTTGCTCACTCATGTCTGACTCTCTGCGACCCCATGTACTACACAGTCCATGGAATTCTCCAGGCCAGAAAACTGGAGTGGGTAGCCTTTTCTTTCTCCAGGCGATCTTCCCAACCCAGAGATTGAACCCAGGTCTCCTTACCAGCTGAGACACAAGGGTTGATTTTGTCTGTATGATTATATTATTGTTGTTGTTCGGTCGCTAAATCATGTCCAACTCTTTGTGACCCCATGAACTGCATCATGCCAGGCTTCTTTGTCCATCACTATCTCCCCAAGTTTGTGCACACTCATGTCCATTCAGTCAGTGATGCCATCCAACCATCTCATCCTTTGTCGCCCCCTTCTCCTCTTGACCTCAATTTTTCCCAGCATCATAGCTACATATTTTTTGTAGTATCTAATTTATTCCATGCTTAAGTATAACTAATTCAGACTGAAGTGATAGAAGTTTATTCTTAGTAATTTGAAAGACTATCCTGCATTAGACATATTGAAATGTTTTTTAATTTTATAAAAGCTAACTGTACATATACAACTGTATTAACAATAAAAAAGGGCTCATCTCACTTTCTTTAATCAAAATTACTTGTACGCAAAGGTAACCTGATCTGAGACACTCTTAAATCTTCCTTCTTGACTACTCATTTTTTTTCCCTGCTGAACTATTTTATTTTCCCCACACATAGTGAAAAGGTCAATGTGATCATGATTTAAGTCTCAGTTACCATAAATTACCAGTGTATGTGTTCTCTATTCATCCAACGAATATTTAGGTGTCTTTAAGTGACATTTGTACTTTTTTTTTAGTTATAATTTGGGTCATTTTATGTAGTAGTCTGCAAAGTTTTTTGAAATCATGGAATCTGTTTTATTTTAGGTAAATATTTTATAAATATAAAAAATAAAATGTAATACAAAAATATACTGTAAATATAACATAAATATAAAATGTATTTATAAATATAAAAATATAATACAATATAAAAATAAATATAGGGAGAGTGGGTCTAGAGGCTTGGTGCCCAGTTCCTTTGGTAGCTCCTGCTCCTCTGTAACTATCCAAAATATTTCATATACTTCCTGATGCTTGCTGGAGCATCTTTTGAAAATACTGCCTTGAGGTATACTAGGCACCATGTTTCTCTATTAGTTTGGATGTGAGAATGAATGGAGAGTGTGGTTGGAAGAGACAGAGTCAGCCAATGAAACAGCAAAGGGTCTAAGCTTTTTGTGCTGGGCTCATCTCAGATCTGAACTTTCTACATATTTATTTCATAGAAATAAGGCCTCCTAGTGATATCTGCTTTTAAACCTCTGCTCTAGAGTTAATTATGAAATGTAAATTTGAGCTTGCCAATCTTGAGATATTTTATGTAAATTCTAAAATTAATGGTGATTCAGAAATTCTTGTTTAATGACATGTTTTGAATGCTCTCGAATGAATCCATCCTGTAATACCCTGGAGAAAATCTCCATAACCTGGTTGTCACTGTGCATTGTGAGTTTAAATACCCGTTAGGACTCTTTTGGTCAGCAGGCCCAAATTAAATTAAGCAGCCTTTCTAATTAAGACAGAAAGGCAGGGCACTTCATGTAACTGGTGTCTTGTAACTGAAAAAAGATAATTAATTTGAAGTCCATCTCTAAAATTGAACTGGCAAACTTCTATTCTCCACTTTTGAATTAACACATTTTGAATTTAAGCCTTCTTGATTTCCAGAGCTACTCAGCTCTCTCCTTATTTTATATTTCTTATTTGTGTTTAAGATTTTCTTCTCTAATTTATTCAGAATACCAATTTCAAAGAAGCTTTAGTTTTAGTTAACAGTATTTTTACACTGGATTCCTTTTATCTCCCTATAGGTAATCATACCAAATTTAAGCTTTCTTAAGACTGTATCAGCTGGCCTTGCACTCGGATCTTAGCTTCCTTTATCATGGACCTACCCTTCCACTTGCCTGATATTCTTTTTTTTTTTTTGTGCCACACAGCTTATGGGATTTTAGTTCCCCAGTCAGGGATCAAACCATGGCCTGGCGGTGAGAGCACCAAGTCCTAACCATTGGACCACCAGGGAATGCCCTTGGCTGATATTGGTCCAGAAGTGATATTTTAAATGTTTAATAATAAGCATAGCGTGGGCACTGAGCAATCAGAACAGACACTATTCATAAAATTAGATCATTTTTGGAGGGCCAAAGAGGCTAGGGTTGCCCAAGCAGCAGAACTGTGGCTGATTATATCAGACACAGCAAGAATCTTTCAGTATTTTAACAACTGGTGTGGTGGATGCATCTGTGAACCTTTGGGGGATTATCTCAGTTGAAAAGAGCCATGCGTTTCTGAGATTGTTGTTACTGTTGAGTCACTGAACTGTCCGACTCTTTGTGATCCCAAGGACTGCAACATGCCAGGCTTCACTGTCCTTCACTATCTCCTGGAGTTGGCTCAGATGGTAAAGAATCTGCCTGGAATGTGGGAGACCCAGTTTTGATTCCTGGGTTGGGAAGATCCCCTGGAGAAGGAAATGGCAACCCACCCCAGTATTCTTGCCTGGAGAATCCCATGGACAGAAGAGCCTGGCAGGCTACAGTCTTGAGGGTTGCAAAGACTTGGACACAATTGAGCAACTAACACTTTCACTTTCCATGTCCATTGAGTTGGTGATCCCATCTAACCATCTAACCCTCTGTCACCCCCTTCTCCTCTTGCCCTCAAACTTTACCAGCTTTAGAGTCTTTTTCAGTGAGTTGGTTCTTCGAATCAGTTGGCTAAAGTATTGGAGCTTCAGCTTCAGAGTTGATTTCCTTTAGGATTGACTGGTTCGATCTCCTTGCTATTCAAGGGACTCTCAAGTCTTCTCCAGCACCACAGTTCAAAACCATCAGTACTTTGGTGCTCAGCCTTCTTTATGGTCCAGCTCTCACAGCTGTACATGACTACTGAAAAAATCATAGCTTTGACTAGAGGGACCTTTGTTGGCAAAGTGATGTCTCTACTTTTTAATATACTGTCTAGGTTTGTCATAGCTTTTCTTTCAAGGAGCAAGCCTCTTTTAATTTCATGGCTGTAGTCACCATCTGCAGTGATTTGGGAGCCCAAGAAAATAAAATCTGCCACTGTTTCTGGGCTTGCCCATACTCAGTGACTGAAAGTGAGAGAAATAAAGTGAAGTCGCTCAGTCGTGTCCGACTCTTTGCGACCCCATGGACTGTAGCATATCAGGTTACTCCGTCCATGGGATTTTCCAGGCAAGAGTGCTGGGGTAGATTGCCATTTCCTTCTCCAGGGGATCTTCCTGACGCAGGGATCAAACCCGGGTCTCCGACATTGCAGTCAGACGCTTTACCGTCTGAGCCATACTGAAGGGCGCTCTAATTCACATGCCCAGCCTTTTCCTGCTGCTATTAGGGATAATTCTGAGTGCGGATTCTGATTCAAGAGACCTCAATGGTACAATTGCCAAAGTATCATTTGATCTGTATTGTTAGTTTTATTTTTTCTTCTGCCCAATCCTGCTTCTTTTCCCTTAGTTTCACAAGTATGATCTCAAGGGCCTTCCCTAGGGAATGACTTGCTTGTTAAACCCCATCTCTGAGTCTGCTTTTCAAGGAACCTGACCTGAGATAACTGGCATGGCAAACCATGTCAACATAATATTTGGGCTAAATATAATCTTGTAGTTAGTAGTGAAAAGCGGGGGTCCTCAATAAATATTTGTCAATCATTTACACAATTGAGTTCCTTGGAATAAATCATCAAAGTTGTTCACTATTTTGTGACTTGGTGACAATTAAATTGTGTCTTTGTTGAGTACCCTGTTTGTGCTTATCGTGGAAGATTGTTTAAGATAAAAAACTGCAGTGTGGCATGATTAGATATGGTTATTCATGGGGCTGTATAGACAGGAGACACACTCAAACTCTTTATTCCTAAGAATCCCTCCCATTGACCTTCGGCAGGACTGGCAGTTCTGTCATCTTGGTTTACTCACATTAAGTTTTGTATATTCTATGATCTTGGGTAAGTGCATATATCTTGGGAGATATCTTCATTGGCATTGTCAATTTTTTTCCTTATGTGAAAAAATGGAGTTCAATCTAGCCAAGTTCTAAAGAAAAAAGTTTATAATGTTGAAACAGGGATCTTGTTTGGAGACTCTGGCCTGTGTGGGATGTCGTGAAGGAAGATTCTATCACGTAATAGCAAAGAAAAACCAACTTCTGGAGTCAAAGAAATGAGGGTCAGAGAAGAGAGATGGAAACAGAGGGCAGTATTTATAAATGGGCTGAGAACCAGCTGAGAGTGTGCTCGTAGATTGAGAGTCTTAATGGAAGATTAAGAGGAGAAGTGTTATGGGATACAAGGCTGGAAGGATAGGTATCACCAAAGCCAACTTCATGGACATGTGATCTGTGCAGTCACATGGGAACCCTGATTCAAAGGAGCCCCACCTTGAGAAGGATTCCATGATCAGAAGGGCCCCAGGCTTGATTTAGTGCTCTTCTCACCATCTTGAAGTTCTTAATATTTTTTTAAAAAAACAAGGCGCCCCACATTTGTATTTCGTTCTGGACCCACAAATTATATAGCATCTTGAGTGTAATAGGTAAGGCATCAGTTCTGCTCCATGAGAATGAATGAGACTTTCCCTATGGACAAAGGCCACTGGAGCCATACTCACCACCAAAACACACTCCAGCATTGAGAGTCATAGCAATGAAATGCCTAATTTACAACCTGGAATATCTCCTGCCAAGAGGTTCTGTATTACAATTTGTCCAAAGTTTTTCATCAGAAAAATGAGATGGCAAATTGCAAAGAACCCAGCTTCATTTAAAAGTGCCTAAGAAAGCAAACAAAGCTTTAATTCTTGTTGTCAAAACATGGGACTTCTTTAGCAGAAAATATCACCTTTTGGGATATGGCCAAATGCATTGCTTTTTATAGCTAAAGGCACAGTGTGCTAAGCCTACATTATTTTCAACCCCCTTTTCTCAGAGAGGGGAAAAACCTCACTGCCATCTCTCAGTTGCACTGAGGGATGGGAGCAGGTTGCTTTTAGGACAGTTTTCTTTCTCTAGATGATCCCTGTCTGCCTGTGTTGTTGCACCCACCAATGGGTTTATCACATATTCATCACCTCTCTCTAACATGTCAGGTTTACAAAATATTTTCATGCTGTCTAATAAATGCTCCTTGAATTGAATTGGAACATGTTCATAAACATTTTAGAGTCTGAACTTTCAGGAGAAACTCATCTAAGTTCTGCTGAAATTACAGCCAAGGTCTATAAAGCAGCAAAGATTTCAGACTGCAGAATCACTTATGATTTGCTATCAGCCTAGTGTTTTGATGATTTAAAGCCCATCTGTCTCCTACTCCTCAGGGCCTTTGAACTTTTTACAAATGCCTGGAGTTTCTGAAGTATAAAGAATGACTTCAGACTTCAGTATTAAATGGCCACTTTTCAGTTTAGACCAAGTAGAGAGGGAGAGACTCTACTTCTCATTGAGTTAGGTGCCCTCGATATCTTCATTTGGGTTTCTTCCCTCCTCTGGTAAAGTGATGGGAGAAAATGATCTTTTTTCCATTTGCCAAAAGGATGTCTTCTTGGAGGCTGCTTGATTCTGTAATAATCAAGCAGGTAAGGTGAGAAATGTCATGCTCATTTTTTAAAGAACATATGTCCTTTTTTTATTATAGAAATTTGCAAATAAAGAAAAAGAAAAAGAAAATGATTTACACCTAGATTGATCATCTAATGATCTAAACATTGTTGATCTTTTGGTGATTTTTTCCTGACCCTTTTTTCCCTAGCATAACTTTCCATATGTATTGTATACTCATATTATGTTCTTTCTCTGTGATTTTATATTTGTTTTATTTGTCATTGAACTAAATATATTTCCATATTATGAATTATTTATAAATATATTTTATATGATTATATAAAATCCTTTA
>SJYC01100575.1:0-13660 GCA_006408675.1 Madoqua kirkii
TGCTGTGAAGGGAGCCGTGTGACAGGAGCTACGACTTCTATCACATAAGGTCAGAGGACCCTGCAGGAGCAGGCAGGGAAAGGAAACTTGAGAGCTCACTTTCCCCTCCCCTTCTGATCTCCTGATGGCTACTCTCATTGACTAAACAACATGCTAAAGGGCAAGACTGCCAACTGATGCAACCCACATAGTCAGTTACTGGAGCACAGAGGAGGGGAAAGGTGATCTGAAGGGTAAATTAAACCCATCCAGCACAATTGCTTACTTGAGGAAATTACGCAAAGCAAAATAGGAGATAGAATCCAAAATCAATGAAGCCTTAAAAATAGTAAAAATCGCTGTGTGTGTTTTCTCAATCCTGTCTGGCATTTTGATGTCTTTCATTTTGTTCCTTGTCTTAAACTGTGTCTCAAAGTTGATGGCTTTGAAACTGAGGTCCACAGGTCAGTTTCAAGGAGCTCAGGAACTCTGTGAAATTGCTGGAGATATATTGTATATTTGGTTGTTGTTGTTGTTTCCTTTTTTAAACTCTGAGAAATATCCATAGCTTTCATAAATTCTTGGTTATGTTTACTTAAGAAATCCCTGTGACAGTGGGAAGAAAAAGCTATCCAAATTGTTAACCATTATCCGAGAACCAGCAGTGTTCTTAGACTGAGGTCCCTAAAGTAGACCCTGATTTGTTGAGTCAGGAAGCCCAGAAGTATCTGGGAAAGGGGTTGGTAGGGGGGTTGATAGAGGAAGCAAGACAAAAAACACAGGAGCCAACCAAGGGTGTGACTTCAGACACATTCCTGAGAAAGTGACTTCAGCCTGATCCTTCAGGAGACTCTTTGGAGGATTATTACAGTTGTCATTAGTCATTGTCCAAAGACTTCCTTGGAAGAGTGTTTGCTCTCTGTCTGAGGGGAAGCCCAAAGGCAGTGCTCCGAAGAGCCAGAGGTTCTGGCACTAGGAAGAAAAAGGTTATCAAAACTAGTAGGGACACGTTGAATAAGTAGAGGGTATTGTATTTAACAGTGACACTAAATTTAATGCTAATGATGGTAGGTACATAATGGTGAGTAGCAGATAATTAGTTGGTAAGACATGCTAAATGCAGCTCCTTACTGCTGAGGCAAAATGTGCAGATTATGGAATGAAACATGGACAGGTGGGCCAGAATACCAGCTGTAAACATTTACCAGGTCACAGACTCCTATCTTTTGACCCCAATAGCCAGGCTCTAGAGCCTCTTCTGATGGAGCTCCTTGTACTCAGAGAATCTCATAGTTCTCTAAGTAATCCAGATGCAATACTACAGTGAGTAGATACCCCAAATCTTAGCAGTACAAAGTCTAGTCCTAGCCTTAGTCCATCAACTCTTACACCAAGCCTAATCAACACAAAATGTCAAACATATCCTAAACGCTCATCCCTTTTTCTGATTCTCCTCCCCTGCACTGGGTTTCTTCCTCTTAAAATAATGACCATAGTAATATTAGCTATAATGATGATGATAGAAGCCTATCGAGCACTTATTCTGTATAAGCTGTGAGCTATTTTTTGATTTAAGGACTAATTTAAGGACTTCCCAGGTGTGGCTGGTGGTAAACAACCCCAGCCTGCCAATACCCAAGATGTAAGAGATACAGGTTTGATCCCTAGGTTGGAAAGATCCCCTGGAAGAGGTACCTAATTTAAATCAGACCACCCTATAACTCAGAGAGGATTATTATCTTAATTTTATAACAGCGAAAACTGAAACTTAGGAGTTGATGTAACATTCCTAAGGTTGCAGCAATGTAGTACAAATCCAGCCTTACTGATTCCAGTGCTCATATACTCTATATTCCAATTTCCCCCTCACAGTATTGTGTTTCTATCTTGTATCACTCTTATTTCATGTGATTCCATGTGTGAAGATCCCATCTTGCCTTGTTCTGTTTTCTATTCTTCTTTCGGTAGTGGAATCTCTCTTCTTAGGTATTCCTTCACACCATGTAGTGCAGATGAGGCAGTCTCTCCCAAGCCTCTTCCTCTTTGTAGAAGGTGGTCAGGGCATGTTAACTAAGCTGGTCACTGCAAATGCTTTTCTGAGATGTTAGGACTATTTGTAAATAAGCATTGTCTCTTTGAAAGGCTGAGGATAACCTGGAACTATGGAGGGGCAATTATTGATATTTTAGGAATAAATCAAGCCTGAGAATAAAGGAAAACAGGACATTGCTAGAGTTCTGATGATACTGATTATGCACCTGTATTCCATCATCTGTGCAGAAAACAACTGCATCTAGTTTTATTGCCAATAAATTCTGCCCCTCTCTCAGCACACACAATTTTTTTTTTTTGCTTAAATTAGTTTGATTTTAGTTCTCTGTATTTTCACCACCACTAGCTTCCAAATTTCTTGAAGACAGAGACTAAGTCATCTATTTTTATACTCAATGTACTTGTTATTGTTCAGTCGCTCAGTTATGTCGGACTCTGCAACTGCATGGACTTCAGCACGCCAGCCTTCCCTGTCCTTCACAATCTCCCGGAGCTTGCTCAAACTTGTTCGAGTCGATGATGCCATTCAAACTTCTCATCCTCTGTCATTCCCTTCTCCTCCTGTCTTCAATCTTTCCCAGCATCAGGGTATTTTCTAGTGAGTCAGATCTTCATATCAGGTGGCCAAAGTATTGGAGTTTTAGCTTCAGCATCAGTCCTTCCAGTGAATATTCAGGACTGATTTTTTTTTTTTAAGGATGGACTGGTTGGATCTCCTTGCTGTCCACAGGACTCTCAAGAGTCTTCTCCAACACCACAGTTCAAAAAAATCAATTCTTCAGCACTCGGCCTTCCTTATGGTCTAGTTCTCACATCCATAAGTGACTACTGGAAAAACTGTAGTTTTGATTAGGCGGACATTTGTTGGCAAAGTAATGTCTCTGCTTTTGAATACTCTTTCTAGGTTTGTACTGCTTTTCTTCCAAAGAGCAAGTGTGTTTTAATTTCATGGCTTCCACCACCATCTGCAGTGTAGATTTTAACCTGCAAAAGTTACTCATATTGTTTACACAGAATTGAATAGTTTGGGGTCAATACATAAACAAAATTACTCAGTTATGTTGTAGGAAACATTGTAACTATGATGTGGGAAATCTATGATAATTCATGTTAGGTGTTATAATCTCAATAGGCAGGTTCCCTTGACAGGCATGCCCAAGTGTTCTCTAAATATCTGGGCATGCTAATTGGATGGCATGTTGAACATGTGGATTTGTGGTTTGGTTTCCTGATAGGCAAGACTTCCTTTATGTCTCTGAGTGGTTTGATGAATACTTCACTTTCTTCGTAATGTGACTCATCAATGCCTCTTCCTCAGGTGGCCAGAGGAACACAGGGCATCTGAGATGAATGGGGTTGCTGTTCTCTCTGGTAGCTTGGATTTACGGACTTGGCTGGATTTCTCTGGAAGGATGGAGATCAATGGCAACCATATGGTGGAGACTATTATCCCACTATGCCTCCTCAGTGGGACCTGAAGATTGGTGGGTTCCACCCTCCAGGTTTTATGTGGGAATCTATTGTCAGCATCTTGATTCCTCAACAAACCCAGCCTTCCAGCAATTACAGCTGAGCTGCATGTGTGTGCCTCTCCATCTGCATCTGGGGATGCTTTGCTTCCAAATTTTCACTCAGTCGTTTAAGTCAGAGGCACTTAGTTCCTCTTGAGTGCCATTTCCATGTCAGAGAGAAATAAGCATAGTATTTAAAGTCCAGGCAGCATATGGCAAAGCAAGGGTCTGGTCTGGGCTTAGGAAAGGCAGGACTCAGCCAGAGTGGGAGGTAAGAATGATCTAACTGAGAGTATTTTTCTGGCCGTACTATTCATATTACTGTCATTCTGAAATATAACTGTTAGAGCCCTGTAGTGTTGTGCATTTGTATTGAAACATGCCTGTTTATATACAACCAGTGCTGCATTTTGGTAGACTAAATGGTGATGTGGC
The DNA here is from genome assembly GCA_006408675.1 of Madoqua kirkii. Taxonomy (NCBI): domain Eukaryota; kingdom Metazoa; phylum Chordata; class Mammalia; order Artiodactyla; family Bovidae; genus Madoqua; species Madoqua kirkii. Next base: position 3,978 of record SJYC01100575.1, read on the forward strand.
ATAGTTTATATTAAAATGCAAAAATAGAGTCGCTGTAACCCAGTTTCATAGAAATTCTTCTGTATTAGTGCCATTGTCATTGTAGTTATTTGATTCAAGAGTAATTATTCAGTTAACTCTTTCAGGGAAGCCCAGAAAGAAGAGGATATTATCCTATTCTAGTTTCAAATTGGCTTTTATAGGTCCCAATGAGTGTTTTCAGAGAAAGGATTTATTGAGAGAGAAGAAAGTGTACTTACTAAGAAAAGTGATCATTTCAATCACTTCTGTAGATCTGGTACAACACCTGGAGTATCATGTTAAATCTTGACATCTCTGCCTTAAGAGGAAGGTTTGCAAAGGTAAGTGGATCCAGAACAAGTTAACTCAGATGATTGCAGATGACGTCTGGTAGAACAGACAATAAAGCAAAATAATAATGTCTGCAAAGGGAAGTTTTGGGAAAAATATGTGTTTGTATTCTGATGTCAGAACAGCAAATATAGAAGAGAAATACTCTGTTTTCCTCAATACCATAGATCAGAGCTAGTGATTAGGTAGGGGCTTCCTAGGCGGCATTAGTGCAGTTAACGCCAGTTAGTAGCCAGTGCAGGAGACATAAGAAATGTGGGTTTGATCCTTGGATTGGGAAGATCTCCTGGAGGAGGGCATGGCAACCCACTCCAGTATTCTTACCTGGAGAATCCCATGGACAGATAAACCTGGTGGGCTATGGTACAAAGGGTCACAAAGAGTTAGACACTACTGAAATGACTTATCATTAACCTTATCAATAACCTCAGATATGCAGATGATACCACCCTTATGGCAGAAAGTGAAGAGGAACTAAAAAGCCTCTTGATGAAAGTGAAAGTGGAGAGTGAAAAAGTTGGCTTAAAGCCAGAAAACAAAGAAAGCCAGAAAACATTCAGAAAACGAAGATCATGGCATCTGGTTCCATCACTTCATGGGAAATAGATGGGGAAGTAATGGCAACAGTGTCAGACTTTATTTTTGGGGGCTCCAAAATCCATTGAGTGGGTGACGTCATCCAACCATCTCATCCTCTCTCATCCTCTTATCCCCTTGTCCTCCTGCCTTCAATCTTTCCTAGCATCAAGGTCTTTTCAAGTGCAGATGGTGATTGCAGCCATGAAATTAAACAAAACAAAATAAAACAAAAAACCACTTGCTCCTTGGAAGAAAATTTATGACCAATCTAGATAGCATATTCAAAAGCAGAGAAATTATTTTGCTGACTAAGGTCCGTCTAGTCAAGGCTATGGTTTTTCCTGTGGTCATGTATGGATGTGAGAGTTGGACTGTGAAGAAGGCTGAGTGCCAAAGAATTGATGTTATTGAACTGTGGTGTTGGAGGAGACTCTTGAGAATCCCTTGGACTGCATGGAGATCAAGCTTGTCAGTCCTAAAGGAAATCAACCCTGGATATTCATTGGAAGGACTGATGCTGAGGCTGAAGCTCCAATATTTTGGCTCCCTGATGTGAAGAGGCAACTCATTTGAAAAGACCTTGATGCTAGGAAAGATTGAAGGCAGGAGGAGAAGGGGACAAGAGGATGAGATGGTTGGATGATGTCACCCACTCAATGGACATGAGTTTGAGCAAGCTCCTGGAAATGGTGAAGGACAGGGAAGAGTGGCATGCTGCAGTCCATGTGGTTGCAAAGTGTCAGACACAACTGAGAGACTGAACAACAACAAAAAAAATGAGGGTGGGGCTAGTTGCCAGAGCAACCAACCACTTGATTAGAATGGGAACTTTAAGTCCCACCCTTCTGAGCTCTTGGAGAGACAGGGGCTGGAGATTGAATCAATTGCCAGTGGCCAATGATCTAATTGATCATGCCTAGGGAATAAAGACTTCAAACAAACCCCAAAGGAGAAGGTTTGGGGGACTTCTGGGTTGATGAACACTTGCAAAGTTGGGGAGAGTGACTTGCTCAGAGAGCAGGTAGAAACTCTGCCTCCTTTTTCCATACCTTCCCTATGCATCTCTTATCTGGCTGTTCCTGAGTTATATTCTTAAATAATGACCTGATGTTCCCAGTGAATTTTAGGTTCTTGATGTGTCATTGCAGAAAGAATTTAGTGAGAGACAAAATGATAAGAGGTGGATTTATTTAGAGAGAAAAACACTCTACAGAGAGAGTACGAGCCATCTCAGAAGGCAAGATAGCCCTGAAATATGATGTAGTTGCTTTTAATGGGCTGGATAATTACATAGACTAATGAGTGGGAAGATTATTTCAATTATTTAAGGGAAGGGGTGGAGATTTCCAGGAATTGGGCCATCACCCACTTTTTGGCCTCAGAATTGTCATGGCACCTGTAGGTGTGTCATTTAGATGCTAATGTATACAATAAGCATGTAATGAGGCTTAAGGTCCACTGGAAGTCAGATTTTCTGCTGTCTTGGACCTGTGTGCTAAGTTGCTCAGTCCTGTCTGACTCTTTGTGATCTCATAAACTGTAGCCCGCCAGTCTCCTCTGTCCATGGAGTTTTTCCAGGCAAGAATACTGGAGTGGATTGCCATTTCCGTCCCCAATCTTGGACCTAGTTGGTTCTAGTCAGTTTTTATCATGTCCTATGCATATGTCAGTCTTTTAAAAGTTGTCCTGCCTCCCCAGTTTCACTGATAATCTAGTTAGTAAAGCATTTCTCTAGCAAATTAATAGAACCTAAAAGGAGGGGATCATTGGGACCTCCAACCTATAGCTGGTCTTTCAGAAGCATAAAAGTGTTATGCCCAGAGTCCGGATCCCAGAACCGAGAGAATAAGATGTCCACGGCAATGCAAAAGCAAAAAGGGGTTTTATTGCTAGCTCAAGTTAGGGCTCCCATCTCATCCAGTGCAGTGGAGTCTTGACAAGAGCCCCGAGCTCTGGATTACAGCAGTATTTATACATTTAGCCTGGTTCAAATGTTGCAACAGAAGAGTTGGCAAACAGCGATTGGTTAGTTCATGCGTGCGCACGGGATTTTTCAAATCACACAAATCACAAAATCTCATTGGTCAAATCACACAAATCACAAAATCTCATTGGCTTGGGTTTGACTCAAAATCCCAATTCTGATTGGCTCGTGTTTGACGTGAGCAGGACTTTCCCAGGGTGTGTTTTCCCGGAAGCAAGACTCAGGTTTTACAAGAATCTGAATCTTAGGCTTAGTATAGCTTGTTGAGCCTGTCATGGCTCAGGTCTGGTCCCTTAAAAAAAAGGACTTTTGACTGATGTCTGAAATGGGGTCACTATGGAGGACTCAGCCCTTAACCTGTAGAATCTAAAGCTATTTCCATACAGATAGTATCAGAATTGAGCTGAATTACAGGGCACCCTGCTGGAGTCTGAGAATTGCTTGATGGTGTGGGAAAAACCATCCACGCATTTGAATTCAGTTCAATTCAGTTGCTAGTCGTTTTTGACTCTTTGTGACCCTGTGCACTGAAGCACACCAGTCTTCCCCTCTGCCGGAGCTTGCTCAAACTCATGTCCATTGAGTTGATGATGCCATCCAACCATCTCATCCTCTCTCATCCCCTTTTTATCCTGCCTTCAATCTTTCCCAGCATCATAGTCTTTTCAAATGAGTCAGTTCTTCGCATCAGATGGCCAAAATATCGGAGTTTCAGCTTCAGCATCAGTCCTTCCAATGAATATTCAGGGTTGATTTCCTTTAGGATTGACAGGTTCAATCTCCCTGAAGTCCAGGGGACTCTCAAGAGTCTTCTCCAACACCACAGTTCAAAAGCATTAATATTTCAGCGCTCAGCTCAGCCTTCCCTGGTGGCTCAGATGGTAAAGCGTCTGCCTGCAATGCAGGAAACCTGGGTCCTATCCCTGGGTCAGGAAGATCCCCTGGAGAAGGAAATTGCAACCCACTCCAGTATCATTGCCTGGAAAATTCCATGGATGGAGGAGCCTGGCAGCTACAGTCCATGGGCTTGCAAAGAGTTGAACAGGACTGAGCACTAACACTCTCACTCTCAGCCTTCTTTATGGTCCAACTCCCTCATCCATACATGACTACTGGAAAAATCATAGCTTTGACTATGAAGACCTTTGTCAGTAAAGTAATGTCTCTGCTTTTTAATATGCTGTCTAGATTTGTCATAGATTTTTTTCCAAGGAGCAAGAGTCTTTTAATTTCATGGCTACAGTCACCATCTGCAGTGATGTTGGAGCCCCCCAAAATAAAGTCTGTCACTGTTTCCATTGTTTCCCCATGTATTTGCTATGAAGTGATGGGACCAGATGCTATGATCTTGTTTTATGAATGCTGAGCTTTAGTCCAGCCTTTTCATTCTTCTCTTTCACTTTGGAGTTGGTGACACCACAGAAATTGTAGTGGTGCATTGGTAAAACTCCCCTTAAATTTTTCTCAGGTTCTCTTTTGTGGATAAGCATGACCTGGTGGACTTGACTGTTTTTAATTTACACAATATTCAGAGGTATTCAAGCTTGGCTAGAATGTAACTTTTTTTTTTTTTTAATGTTGTGCAAGCATGGAAGATGTGAGGAAAGTCATAGGGGATCAGATGTGTATCTTTGGGGGCATTTGTGATTATATATATGTGTGTTGGGTGATGGCTGAGGGTGGGAATAGGAGAAGTATGGGCTTGTCTTCCAACAGAGATCTGTTTTAGCTGTCATATGCTTTTAATTGGAGGCTTTTCTGCCTAGGATGGGCAGAGGCTTTTGTTTCTGGGCTGGGTGCCTAGTCCTCTCTCAATATGACATGGCCTCCTGATGATCTGCCCTCCCCTCCATCTGTCAGATGGCCTTGGTTCACTCCCCAGCCACTTGGCTCTTTCTCTCTCCACATAGGTGCTAAGCAACAGTGAACTTACAGGAAACTGTTCACAGAACCCTACCTTTCACATCCTTTTTTATTCTTTGCAGCAAGGGCTATGATGGGAGTTCCTTACCTCTTTAAAGTTTTTTCTTCGCTGTCATGGGCTCAGATCTTGGTTCATTAACTCAGACAACTTTCTCTAGGTTTTCTCCTCCCTCTTTCTCAGTTTTTTCTTTTTTCTTTTGTCTGTTTGGCAAATTGCTACTTTCTCACTGAGAATTATTTCTCCAAGTTGAACCTTTCCAACTCTTTTCTCCAAGCTCCTGAAAAGGCTAATGAGCACTGGTGCTTGGATTGTAATACTAGACATTTTCCACAGAGCTAATGCAAAATGCATGGCATGTGTCCAATATCAGAAAGCAAAGGGTTGCAGCATGAGGGGAAAAAGGAAACATTTTCTTTACTCTGTGTGACATGATTACCTGGAGATTTGCTTTTAAAGACACAGTTAAACTTTGGGAAAAACAAGCTGTCATGAGGGTGAATTTGGAATTGAATCAAGTCATGAGTGTGTGGTAAGTATGCTGGAAATCATGTGGAAATTCATCATGATCAAGGAGATATTTTAAAATTAAGTTTACATATATTAGACATAGCTTAATTGCTTGGCAGGGAAAGAATCTGTGGTCTTGCCCAATTTGTAGGTGTTAATTGGTCTTTTCTGAGAGGCAAGTAGTTTAGATCCTAGGGAAGAAGATTGTAATGGGCACGTGAGCTGCCCTATGCTTTGTATTTGCTAACATTTCAAAGTAAACCTGTGTCAGGATATTTCTCCATGTCCCCAGTCCTCTCACCCTTTTCCCATCCTGCTCCCTGATTCTACCAAGCTGATCACAAGTGATATAACGGGCCACATCAATAGATATCTGTCACCTGTCTGATTTTCAGCTGGTTTTCATCAACGGGGAAGCCCCAAGAGGAGACTGGAGAGTGAAGTCATAATATTTCATCCCCTGGCTCTGTTCTTCAAGGTCACTTTGAGCTGGTTGTGACTCCTGACCCCTCCTAGTAGCTCACTTTATAATTTTGCCTCCAGAAACTGGTCTCCTTAGTTTTTATAGATCCAAGGGGCAATAATGATCCAGCTACTATGAAGGCACCATTTAAGCACCATTCCTTGTTGTTCCCCTACACGTTCAATTTTGTAAACAATCTCTTTGTAAATATATCCTCTGCAATTATCCTATTTTGAGTGTGCTATCTGTTTCCTGTTGGGACTCTGACTGATACATGTATTGCTCAAAAAGATGAGTCTTACAAATAGGCTGCGTTTACTGGAAATTTTGGTTAGCATGGTTCTAGAAAGTGTAAAATCTATGCGATAAACCATAGCTTTGGAAGGCAGGATATCATATAAGTGGTTAAGAACACAGACTTGAGAGTACTTGCCTTTTTCTGACTTCCATAAGGAGTTGTCATGAAGATTTAATTAGGAAATAAATGAAAGTATCCAGCACTCAGTAAATGCCATATAAATGCAAGTGTTTATTGTCATTATTACTATCACTACTATGTTGTAAAAGAAAAATTTCCACAAAGTTAGTAAAATTTGATTGAAGGTTGTCTTATATAAACAAAAGTGTATTGACTGATTAGCATTGTTTTACCACAGAAATCAAAACAACATTGTAAAACAATTTCCCTCCAATTAAAAAAAAAAAGAAAGAAAGCATGAAAGTACAGTGTACTATGGGAATATGGTCTCTTCTAGATTGCCAAACATTATTGTCTTGGAAGCAAATCATTTTAAACACTTTTTACGTGAATATCACAAAGTAATTATAATTTTTATAGACATATTTTAAAAAAGTGTATCTAGAAGATGCATCATATAGTTAACAATAGGAAGTATTGATTCAGAGTTTGCTATATGCCAGTATTGGGTTAATAAGCATTCTAGACATTCAGCAATAGTATATGCAACCTTCTACCTTCAAGAAGCTAAGTTGAATTTGATAACTAACACACAAAATGAAAAGATGTGAAAAGAGTTAGAATTTGTTGAGAGAAGGAGAAAGAAGATCCACTAGTATTTCTTCTATGTCTGTCTATCTATCTATCATTTATTTATTTATAACTATCTACTCTCTATCTATCTACTTACCCACCTATCCTCTATCTCCAGATTGGTTACAGGACTTTGACCTGTGGAACTGCAGGGCCTGGTTAACCAGTTGTGGGGAGCTGTTTCTTCTGTGTCAGGACCCTGAAGTCTGAGAGCAGATAGTCAGAAAGGGAAGACAGACATGGAGCAAGGGAATCAAGAACTACTAGAAGCAGGGAAGATGAGAGGAGCTCCCATGACAAACTGGAACCTGTATTGACTCTCACTGCCGCCAAGCCTCTATCTTCTATGATGGGAGTGTCCTACAGGAGAAGGGCATACCCTATGTTATGAAGCTAAACACCTTAACCATGGAGTTAGAGAAACTAGAAAAAGATCTAGAAGGAGTTGGAATTTCTCTGGGCCTTTAGGCTGCCCCACACCAACCAACTGAGCCAAGAGATAAACATGATGTCTCTGTGCTGAGAAAGTATCTCGGGTCCTACTCTGACTCCCCCCAGTATAAGAAGCCCCAGGGCCACTGTACCTCTTCTTCCTTCAATCACTTGCAGAAGATCTCTTAGCCCCATGCTAATCAGGAGCTGTGCCACAAAGGAAATTTGGAGAAATCACGTGCCAGCTTAGCTAAATTCTCACAGTACAGGTCTACCAAGAGGAATCATACAGATTCATAGAATTCTAGAGGTGGAAGGACTCTAATGCCCCACAGTTGGAGATGAGGAAACTGAAGCCCAAGAACATAAAGCAAAAACTGTATTCTAATGGAGTTGTCTATGTACAGCTATGTCTATTTGAAGTCATAACAACCATGAGTAGTTTCCATTTACAGAAATCATAATGAGTTTAAGTAAATGTAATTTACAGCATATAAACCTATATGAGTATCAAAATGTGACAAAAAGCAGCCTAGGGTTAACATATTCAAAGCAGTTGCCTAGTAATGAAACAAAGGCCTTTACTACTAATTTTTTTTAAAATTTGGATTAATGGCCCCAATTGTAAGATATCTGACAAAGGTGTCACTGTCCCATGTCCACTTATGATTCCACACATCATCCCTCCAGGACTGGATGGAGTGTCTACAAAGAGTGGCCGTATTATCCTTCTCCTACTGAGACCTTGTGAGATTTGTTGGCTGCTGACGCAGGGGATGAGGGGCCAGGTGTGAAGGAGGATCACCTCAATACATCCTCTCCCCAAAAGGAGAAGGGGGCGACAGAGGATGAGATGGTTGGATGGCATCACTGACTCAATGGACATGAGTTTGAGCAAGCTCCAGGAGATGAAGGACGGGGAAACGTGGCATGCTGCACTTCATGGGGTCGCAGTCGGACACGACTGAGACTGAACAGCAACTCTATTATTAAGGGAGAAATTGGCATTCTTCTGAATAAAGAGTGCTGTCTCCACTTATATCCCCAGAACCTCATTAGGGTTGATCAGTGGATCCTGTCTTCAGAAAGGATGGCTTAGCCTGTTTTAGCCACTGACTTGCTGTGTAAATTTGAGCAATTCACTTCATCTCAGAGTGAATCTGTATTTAGCTGACTTAATTGGGTTATTATCCAGAACCCCTGCCTAGGTGGCTCTACTCCTAAATATAGAGACCATCCTCGGGCCCAAACCTGCTCCATGACTTTTGTTTCAGTGCAGCTAATTTATGACTCAGCCAGCCTGCTGCACCATCCAGCCTGCCTTTTGGGGCCTCTTATGCCAAGTATTATCTAGACACTGTGCACTGAGATCTCTATCTTATTCCTTTCCTAGGTTATTAACAGATAAATCCTCATCCCTGAAAGGTTTTGTTGCAAATAATTTATGGTTGTAGCTAATACTTAGTGAACTCTTTCTATGTATTCCTACTGTTTTAATATCTGATTTTCACAGCAGCCCTCTGAGGTTTAAGTGCAGGGTCTAAACTAGAACCCTGCACTCCATTTTACTGATGAGAAGACTGAGACTTATGATGCCATCACAAGGCTTACAACTGTAGTCCCTTGTCTTTATTTCCCAATTTTCTAAGAGATTAATATGGAAGCACCACTAGGATGTCTACCTTCTCCTTCCCCCACCCACCAAAGGGTAGAGATTAGCAACATAGGATGCACACTTCTAGCCTTATATTAATTAAGACCCGTGAAGACCATATCTTTTTTTTTCACAATGACATCACTTACAACCTCAAGAATAATAATGAATGCCTAAAAGTAGTGTGCTTCTTTTTCTCACATGAGCAACTGTGTTTCCAAGGATCTCTCGTTTCAGACTTTATTTCTCAGAGAATCCTATTTTATGTGTGCAACACTGAACATGGTGCTTCTGGGCATTTCTGATTTCAAAATGGCTGGAACTGGAACTAGCCATGTCATAAGCTTTAACTTAGTATCTGCTATGATTATTAATAGTGCTATTCCACAACTAGGACCCTGCACTTAACAAATGTGTAGGTTAAAAAAAATATGGTAGAGGATAAGATTGCTTATTTAGCTCCTTAGCATATATGTATGAAGGGTACATATGAGATCTGACAGAAGTGGAATTCATACATTTAATGCAGTTTGCTACATTTTAAAGCAAATATATATCTAGGCATATAGTTTATTTCTGAAACTATGTAGCAGATTTTGCTTCTAGACAGAGAAGGATTAGACGCTAGTGCTGGAGTCAGCCTGAAGAGGGGAGCGGTGTCGGCAGCTGATGATGTATCCTCTGACTCAGAGTACAGAACTACATGTTTATTTCAAGCTTCAGGTTTTCTTTTATACT
>SJYC01100577.1:0-41982 GCA_006408675.1 Madoqua kirkii
AGGTATGACCTAAATCAAATCCCTTATGATTATACAGTGGAAGTGAGAAATAGATTTCAGGGACTAGATCTGATAGAGTGCCTGATGAACTATGAATGGAGATTCATGACATTGTACAGGAGACAGGGATCAAGACCATCTCCATGGAAAAGAAATGTAGAAAAGCAAAATGGCTGTCTGGGGAGGCCTTACAAATAGCTGTGAAAAGAGGAGAAGTGAAAAGCAAAGGAGAAAAGGAAAGATATAAGCATCTGAATGCAGAGTTCCAAAGAATAGCAAGGAGAGATAAGAAAGCCTTCTTCAGCGATCAATGCAAAGAAACAGAGGAAAAGAACAGAATGGGAAAGACTAGAGATCTCTTCAAGAAAATTAGAGATACCAAGAGAGAATTTCGTGCAAAGATGGGCTCGATAAAGGACAGAAATGGTCTGGACCTAAAGGAAGCAGAAGATATTAAGAAGAGGTGGCAAGAATACACAGAAAAAATGTACAAAAAAGATCTTCATGACCAAGATAATCACGATGGTGTGATCACTCACCTAGAGCCAGACATCCTGGAATGTGAAGTCAAGTGGGCCTTAGAAAAGGCTTAGTGGGGAGTCATTCAATAGGGAACAGAGGAAAAGAAGAGAAAAGACACTAGAGTTGTCTTCTAGGTAAATCTCAGTCTGTGAAATCTGGAGGGATGGGATAGGGAAGTGATGACATGGAAGTAATTGAAATTATGTGCAGTATAACTTGAGATCTTGCAATAAAATCAGAGCACAAGGGAATCAATTCTGTTGTTTATATAATATATTGAAACTGTGAGCCAAGGGCATGTTATCTACTTCGGTGTAGCAATTATTGAAGCATAATAAAGAAGGATAAGCTATTAAGTATTTTTGTGAGCCACAAAAGAAGAAATAGTTGCTCTTGCTGTCATGTAGTATCTAATGTATTTTACTGTAGCTGCTTAACATGCATTTAAGACACCTGGTGAGTTTGATTTCTCAAAAAATTGACTGTTTTTCCATATATATCCCAGTGAGAAATGAACCAGAGATATTGATTTCGGAAATATGACTATGGATTTATTGTATTCCCTGGCTAGTGTGACCTGGGAGAAGAAGAAGAAACATTATAGACCCTAGAGGGAATGGCTAGATCATCTTCTGACCGTGGATCCAGAAGCTCTTTATAGTGATTTGCTTATTCTTGACTGTGTAACTCGTAGAGTGAATCATTAGAACTGTATAGAGGTATCTCTAATGTGAGGATCAAATTGTGATTTCTTGAAGGGGAGGCCAGGAAAGGAGTGGACATTGGCTGTAGTGGAGAGCCAAAGTAAGGTGTCCAAAGTGGGTCACAAAGCAATGCACAAAATTAAATATTTTGAAGTGAGAAAGTAAATAGAAGCCAGACCGACTTGAGACTATGAGAAGCAGGTCATGAGTACCTAGAAACATGGAACAAAGAAGTTTCATCATTTACTTACAGTTACACTGGCCTTAAACTTTAATTGTGAGTTTCTGTGAGAGGTTATTTATCCTTGGACCACACAGAATGTATTCAGTAATGGTCCATCATTATTTTAGGGAAAGGTGGCAAAACTAAGCAATTGACATCTGCAGGTGAGTTATTTCTCTGAACTGCATCTCATGAAAAAGGTATCTTCTTTACCAGCTATTTGGGGTGATTGAAACAGAGCTGAGGGTAGCAGGAAGTGATTCTCCTTTGATGGTGTATGTTAACTTTCCCATTATTTCCTCTGAAATAAATGCAGAAGATTTACACATAAATTCAGGTGGATTGTTGGTTAAGTTCGCTAATGATACATCTAATTTGTAATGAGATAAAATCAGTAGAAAACCATGTGCTGTGAGAGCTTATGCAGTTTTCTTTTCCCATTTGCAAAATTTAAGAGCACAGGGTAAATGGCTCTAACTTATTGGACATCCCCCATAGTTATTGCAGAGTTTAGAGAAGTGGACTGCTTATAACCCACTTTTTTTTTTCAAACATCTTTTCCTAATCCTTGACTTCCAAACTGTGGTTGACATAACCAAGATTCCTTATTGACTTGACATCAAATGGGCCCATGATTAACTGTTTCTTTCCAATGCCTGAATTTCTTCCCCTGCTATGAGGGATGAGTCTGGAAAGGAAGTTCAGTTCTTCCATACCTGCTAATTTCTCCCTGTGGCCTGCAGTCTCCTTTAGTACCACCTTATCATTTTGTGTATTTCTCTTGGGCCCAACATTACCAAACTCTTGTCAGTTAAGTTGTATTTGCTTATATTTTAGGCTAATCAGTCCTAGAGAAGCTCTGTATGCTATGTGACCTGGCAAAAAAGACAAACTCTTTGAGTTGGGTTTTTTTTTTTTTTTTTTTTTTACCAGTGAGGACAAACTTTAGCTTATCTTTGCATACTTCCTCACTTAGGTAACAAGGCATATATTTACAGGAAATTTATCCAGGATTTGCAGAGTAATTTTGGGTTTTGGTATAATGGTTTTTGGTCTTTTGCAAAATGAGATAACAAACTTAAACTACTTTTAATGGGAATTCATTCAGCTTATTCGTCTAGTATGATTCTTCTTGTATTCATATCTCTTAGACCAATTTTCCCAGGATTCCCCTTGTAGAGGCATGTTGCCGTCATTGAAAGCAGCATTGAATACTTGAAAAGACTTGTGTACTCTGAGCACCTGAGTATGTAAATACCTAGCTCCTTCTGAACTAGAAAATTCAAAATTTATATGGCGAGCTTACCTGTGTTATGCTTAGAATGGGGCCCAACAACAAGAAAGGTTCGTTTGTGAAAAAAGCTACATGTGTTTGAGATGATGTCAACTACATAGCTAGGACTGAAGCTGGAAATAGAACTAGTGTTGAAATGAGAGGTGGGGTTGAAAAAATATTGAGGAGTTTGTTATTACTTGCTGTGATATACAGAAAGGACACAAAGAAATGTAACCAGTATAATAATCTGTTGAGAGGATAGAATACTTTATAATTATCTCAGAAAGAAAATCATATGCTATTTTCTTTAAACTCTTTATAGCAGAAAGAGTTATACCACCTCAGCTAGAAATTTCCTATGGGTCTGTGAATCCTTACATCACCCCATCAAGATCTTTTATAGAAGTTTAACATAATATGTTTAAGAGGCTAAATCATGATTACAAAGTCACACTGCCTAGATTCAAATCCTAGCGCTATCACTTAGAAGCTGACTCAGCTTTTTGACTTATGTATATCTTATTTTCCTCATTTATAAAGTGGATTTTAAAGGGTTATTATAAAAGGTAAATCCAGACATTTGTAATAAATAGCCGCTGGTATTGGGAGCTTTTCAGTTTATTTATTTATTTACTTTTAGATTTTTTTTTTAGTTGACGTGTAATTGATTTACAATCTCGTGTTAGTTTCTGGGGTACACCTAAGTGATTCCATTTTATACATACACACACACACACATATATAAACATATACATGCATATATATAACACATATACATATGTATATATACATAAATGTACATATATGCATACATTTGTGTACATATTCTTTTACTTATCCATTTCTATTATGATTTATAACAGGAATTCAATAGGCTATATAATAATTAATAAACTATATTCAATAGAATATAGTTTCCTGTGCTGTATAAAAAGATCTTGTTGTTTACCTATTCTGTATGCAATAGTTCACATCTACTAATCTCAAACTCCCAATCCATCCTTCCCCCAACCCTCCTCACCTTTGACAACCACATATCCATTTTCTGTACCTGTGGGTCTGTTTCTATTTCATAGATAAGTTCGTCTGTTTCATATATTAGATTCTGCACTTTGATATCATATGGTATTTGTATTTTTCTGTCAGTTTGTTCTCTTTCTACATTTTTTTCCCCAGATGAAATGACTCAGTTTCATTCCCAGTTTCTCATATAAATACCACCTTAAAGTAAACACTATCTTCTATTAAAGGTCAAACCTTGATGAGTTTAGGAGAATGGTTTTCTAATTCTTAGACACTGCGTGCCTTCCCTGGGCAGCAATTCTGTTACACTGAGCATATGCCACCTGTTTGACAGACAAGAACTGAGAGCACCTCCTCTGGAGCACAACATAAGGGCTTTGCTTAACAGTCACACAAGCAGCTCTTGAATCAAACAGAACAAGAAGACATGGAGAAAGTTATAATTTGAAAATGAGGAAGAAGGGTGAGACATTTGTAAAAGGGCAGAGAAAAAGACTAACCACACATACACTCAACAAACACTAGGCTATTAGTCTGTAAGCCACAATACCTTTTCTCTTAGAATAGTTTCCAAATTATATCACAAATTTCCAACATGGCCTGGTTCTGCAGAGTGTGATTATATACAGAGAAATCTGTACTTTGGCATTTGTTTTATTTCCCCAAAGTCTCAGTCTCAATGATAAGTATAGAGCATACTTGTGTGACATCTCTGTGTTACAAATCCATTCTGGCCAGTGGCTCATAACTTTCTCTCTTCCATTTGCTCTGCGATTCCCTTGTGTCATTGGAAGGCAATGTTTGAAATGTATCACCTTGATGGTGCATTTCATCACTCTGCAGCAAAAAACTTTTCACCCACAAGCTGGATACTTAATTCATATGTTCTTTCTAATCGGTTTACAATTTCCAAAATATCAAATATTGTTTTGCATGACACAGGTAATGCTCATGAACTTATTACCTCTCTCAGAGGCCATGTCTCTTGGCAGCTGCTTCACACTGAATAAAGATAAAGCTTCTTCACTCTATTAATTGAGATGAACATCAGTACAGCTGTGTCCTACTGAGTCTGAAAGAAGTGAAAATAAGATTAATTTTTTGCTGGGTGAGGTCGATCTATAGAATATGTAGCACAATTCAAGCCAGAAACTGTTTTGGAAGGTTTCACACCTCTAGTCTAGTAACAAAGTTGCTTAATTCCTTGAATTTAATTTTGACTAAACGTTATGGTTTAGGCATTTTTGCTTTTTATTAGAATTCTGTGTTGTCCAAGCCAGGAAAATTCAGTTGATTTTCACTTCCTGCCAACTATATGTGGTCTAAGGCTGTGCATCACACCATGGCTACATATCAGAGAGTGACGAGATACAGAAAGGATGTAAACAAAGTTAGGAAACATTGTCATTATATTTATTCTTTCATATGGATATATTTAACTGGATGCATACTTGTGCAGTGATATATTTATTGACTGAGAGTCAGATTTTTTCAGATACTGGACACTAAAAAATCTAAATTCCTTGACTTTTCAGAAGTAGGGAAATTGGTAAAGAGAATATCTATATACAGTTCTTGAATTATGTGAGAAAGAGTGTGTGCATGTGTGCTAAGTTCACATATGTGTGCTAAGTCCATGCTAGGTCCATGCTAAGTCTGATTCTTTGCAACCTCATGAACTGTAGCCCAGCAGGCTCCTCCAAGCAAGAATACTGGAGTGGGTTGCCATACTCTCCTCCAAGGGATGTTCTCGACACAGGGATCAAACCTGCATCTGTTAATGTCTCTTGCATTGGATTTTTTTTGTTTTAAACCGTGAGTGCTGCCTGGGAAACCTAGGAGCTGTTCTAACTCGGTAGTCCAAGGGATGGAGTTGGTGGGGAGGGGGTTACTGACCCGAACTCAGCAGGATGGAAAAGAGTTCACAGACTGAAGAAGTGTAAGGGGAATTTCATGGAAAAAGACTGTGTCAGCATGAATAAAAACTTTATTTGTTATGTTGTGAAAAACAAAAGCAGTTTGGTTTTTCTGGAACATCAAGTAGGAGATGAATCAAAAGAGATGAGACTAGAGAGTAGTCAGGATCCCTGGTCTTGATATACCTTGCATGTCATGCTACGGAGGACGGGTAGATTCGATATGTGATGGGGAACTCTGAGAGATTCTAGGTTTTCAGTTTATTTTTATATTTTATTATTATTTTTTAAAATCTTTTTTTTTTTTCCTTTTGGCCTTGAAAAAGGGCAGGCAGGATCTTAGTTTGAGCACCCCTGCTGTGAAAGCATGGAGTCTCAGCCACCAGGGAAGTCCCAATTATTTCACTTTAGACAGCTCCCTCTGCTTTCTGATAACACCGTGGAAGACCTAGAGTCCTGATCTATGTAAAGCAGGTTTGGTAATATAAATAAATATGTATTAGATATGGTAGACCCTCCCGAAAAAATAATTCTTATCATCACTCAGCAATGCAAATTAGATGCACAGCCACAATATAGAGCCTTATAAATCATAGAAATGGCCCAGGCAATCATTCCATAGAAGTTGAGGTAAAGGGGAAACCATTTCTGGCTGAATGTTAAGGGAGAGTAATAAGGTCCAGTGGCCCATGCTCGGTCTTGAAGAAGGGGGAAAGTTTTAATAGGCAGAATTCTAGCGTGAAGAAAAGAAGAATGTTGAGCAACAAGAGAAAATGTGAATAGGAACACAGAAGACTAGAAAGTTAGGTAGGAACCAGCCACACACAGCAGGCTTTGCTGAATGTCAAACCAGTTTTGGGCATTTCTAAAAAATGCAATCCAGGGACAATTTCTAAGCAGGAGAGAAGTATTTTCAATACAGCGTACTATGAAGATTAAGCTAGCAATAGAATTCTTGATAGAATTTTAAAAATGTAAATCAGTACAAACAAACAATTAGAATCTAAACCAGTGTAGAAGCAAGTGGAAAGAAAATAAATCTCTAGGAGAAGAG
The DNA here is from genome assembly GCA_006408675.1 of Madoqua kirkii. NCBI lineage: Eukaryota > Metazoa > Chordata > Mammalia > Artiodactyla > Bovidae > Madoqua > Madoqua kirkii. The sequence goes on from SJYC01100577.1 coordinate 6,719, forward strand.
AGACTACACACCCAGCTCTGATCTATTGATCCAGAAACTTTTTATTAAAGCCTTTGTGTAATTGTGTCTTTGTCCATATCCTCAATATCCTTAGTCCTGAGGATGGAATTTTTCACTGGGAGGTGGAGCTATTTATATCAAGGTGGAGTATGAAAAAATTCAGATATTTCACCAGTGCTCATCAATGTGCCTATTAAAGTCTCCTGGGAACTTGTAAACAGATTTTTGGATCCAGCTGAGCTTACAGAGTAGGAACTCCAGGGGTGCAGACAGTCTATGTAAGTTCCTAGTGATTTTTATTATCAGGAAACTTTGGGAAACCATGTAGTACGGTAGATGTTACTTCAAAGCAGTGAAGTAATTGATGGAATATAAGGGCCTGTGTTGGGATCACTGATATAGCAATTTTTAAAGTATAATGATTCTGTCAGCTTTCTCAGGTCCTGAGAAATTGAAATTATAGTCCCTCTTTCCCCAATTTCACCATCTCTTTGTTTCCATCCACCATGGTCTCCTTCCAGAGCTATTTTATTTATATCCTAACTGGTCCTGAACTGGTCTCTTTTATAGTCTGTTTCCCATACAGGAGATGGAACAATCTTTTAAAAACAAATACCAGATTATGCCACTCCCCACTCCTCTGTTCCACACCCTCCCCTAATTTCCAATTATGTACTTTAAAAAAATCCAGGGACTTTTCTGGTGATTCAAGGGTTAAGACTTCACCTTCCAGTGCAGGGGGTGTGGTTTCTATCCCTGATTGGGGATCTAAGATCTCACTTGCCTTGAGGCCAAAATCCAAAACATAAAACAGAAGCAATATTTTAAGAAATTCAACAAAGACTTTAAAAATTGTCCACATTAAAAAAGAAAAATCTTCAAAAACATTTTCTATGGGCTCTGTAGCCACTCTTGGGCTGGCCTGTAGTCTCATTTCAGTTCCTGGGACTCCCACCTTGCTCTCTGTGGCTTGTTTCTGTTCCTTGTGCATCCCAAGCTTGTCAGACTCTGTGAGCTTGAGTCTCACTAATCTTGCTTCCTAGGACTAAGTATTCCTTGGACTTGTTCTGTTAGTGTTAGAGGTCATTGAGAGGATGCTGGTTAACCTGTGGGCTGGACCCAGGCACTCGGAGACTGTTCACTCCCTCCCTTTGTCCCTGGAAAGTGTGTTCTGCGTGCCATTCTCATACTAGAAATTGTTTCAAGCCTTGAAGGAGTTATGTGTCACTGAGACCATCTGGATGGTCTCTGTGACTGGACCCCATTTAAGCTTCTCTATGAACTTTGAAGGGCTTTTTGGCTCAGCTGGTAAAGAATCCACTGGTGGGTGAGGACAGGGATCAACTTGTGCCCACCCATGAGAAACCTCATGTGATTTCCTTTCCTTATTAAGCCTACCACCTGGGGATCTGGAGTGGTCTGCCTCTTTTGTCTTTCCTCATCCTCCATGTAAAGGGGCCAGTTTTGAATTTCACCCCCTGAGGAACTCTTGAGGTTGTGAACCCACAATCGTGTCATTGAGAAAGGTCTTTCTGAACCACTGCGGAGAGGACCTGCTACTTAACATTGCCACCTGTTCATACTCTGCCTAAACTCTTATCCTGATTCATCTTACCTCAAAAGTCTTCTCAGTCTACTCTCATAGTATGTATTCACATATATGTTTTTCACTGTCTTCCTTACTAGAATGTGTGTGTTTTAAGATTCTGGATTTTATCTTGCTTATTGCATTCCCCAGTGTTAAGAGTGAGCCTAACACTTCGCTACTCTTCAATAAACATTTCTTGAATGGATAGGTGGATGGATGGATGAATGGATGAATGGATGGATGGATGATATGTTCAGAATGTGACAGAAGCTATTTATTGTATATATGTTTTGAATCAGTGCCTTTTCTATGTTATTGTCTCCGTAATCCAGTCTTGAATGATCTGGACTACATATCTTTTGCAACTTTTTCTCACAATTTCATCCTTAAACACCTGATGGTCTGATTTCCTTGTGTGATAACACTGCTTATTTATATCATACTTTATTATATATATTGGGAGAAGTCACTGTTATGCATAGTTGGGTTAAGAAGAAATTTCCTGTATTCATCTCATTATACTTCTTACTTCTCAAACGACTTCCTCCTTGGTGTTCGAGTATCCTACTCACGAATCTGTGGGGAGGAATTCCCTGGGTTTGTTCAGGGCTTTATCAAGGATCACATAGTCCTTTGTTCCTCTGATCTTTCTCCTTTTTCTATTAGCAGCAGTTACCTCCTGCACTGATTACCATAGAGAAGCTCTTAGAAATGGCTGTTGCTTACAGGGGTAATAGAGATCGGTCTAGTTTGGGATATTGATAGCATTTAGGGGCTGAGATTCCGTTAGCTTCAGAAAAATCTGGGAAGCCAAAGACTCCAGTAAAACACACTGTGTAGTCCAAACACGTTTATATTCCTGAATTTGTCTTAAAGACATGAAATTTAGAGCAGCATGGCACCCAGCAATTGATTTAATCTTCACTATGTCTGTGTCACTGGGCATTAAGTCAGTCACAATTACCTGATCTGCTCTTTCTTCGTCTCTTTATTTGAAACTTCCAAATTTCTAAATTGGCTTTACAGAAAAATCTAACCAGTGGGCAATTCCAAATAGAGTTTACAAGACAGACTTAGGATCTCTGATAATCATTGATTCGGTTCACTTGCAGAAACTCAGGAATTGCTAAATTGTTACTGTTGTGTCTGTTGTAATCTGCCAGCTCTGTGTTTTTTTTTTTTTTTCTTCTCATATTTGATTTCTGTATTCTCCTTAAAAATAAATTCTCTTGAAATTATAGGCGGTAAAATCAAGTTCAGATGATAAGAATCATTAATTGGGTTGCATGTTGATTATACAACTGTGTGTGTAAATGGAACGTTCATAAACATGCACAGATCTATCAGCTGAATTTATTCTCCACCCAATAGAAACATACACAGACTTACACCCTCTCCTTTGTCTTTCCAGAGCAAGACAATTCAGCACGGCTCAGAGTCTAAGTTAGTACTTTATTAAAAGAAATTGTTTTTCTTCCAGAATCATCAATGCCTTGAAAGGCAGAATGTTGAAAGGAGCCTTAGGGAGGGTTTCTATGGTTCCATGCCCAGTGGTTCTGCTGGCCGCATGCTGACCTGCCTTCTGGGACAAACTGGAGTAGTTTCCTGATTGGAAGCTGCAGTCCCTGTGGCTTCCAGCTGATTTTCCAGGCAGGTAAGAACTGTTGCCTGTCTGGTAGGTTTCCTCTTGTTGAGGATCTGCCTTAAGGCATATCCATCTAGTTAGCTGCTGCCTTTTGAAGCTACACTGAACACAGATGCTTTTGCCTGCATTTCAACACCTACCTGCTGGGAAGGGATGCCTGCTGATAAGTCCTGACCAGGGGGCCCAAAGAATTATTTACCTGGAGTGTGAGTCTCTCCACAGGCACCTAGAGACTCGATTTGCAAACCCCGCTTTTCATCACTTAAGGTGATTTTTTCTGGTTCAGATGTCTAGAGCTAAAACAGAGAATATATTTTTGTGGTTGCAGGAGCATCCCTTTTCACAATTTGACTGGGGGAAGGCTCTGATGAGAGCTAATTGGCATACCGACTGCTAGTACGTGATAGTAATGCCATGAAAACACAGAAGCAACTGCTTCCCTTTCAAACGGCTGTGCAATCGGGTAACAAAGGAAAATTTGAGGGCTCAGGGGTGTTGGGCAAAATGTGTGCTGCTTTGAAAAAATAAATCTAAATTAATTTTGGAAAGTTCACGTTTTTGTTATTTGTAATCAACATCCAACTCTGCTCAGACCAAAATACGCAGTAGCTGTCCAACAGCAGGGTGCCCACGCGGTGCTGAAATGTCGCATTAAGTGGGATTAAAAAAAAAGGAGACTGAACAGAAGGAATGCTTTAAAAACACTGAAGTGGCTTCCTAAATGAGTCACCCAGCTGTGGACTGCTTGGAAACAGCAGGCTTACCCAGACAAGACTGGCTTTCAGCCCGGAGGTCAAGGGATAATGCATACAACTTCATGTGCACCCTGAATAAGTGTCTCTGGCTCACCCACACAGCCAGGAGCCATCTCAGTGGGGCCAGGAGGCCGCTGGGCTTGGCTTGCTTCCTGTCAACAGGGCTCACACTTAGGTTTCCAGCATTCTCCCCAAGTGCAGTGACCCATGCTATCTCAGAGACTCATGACAGGGCTGGGAAAAAATAGGTGGTAACATATGTCCCATTACCTATGCCACGGTGCTTCTAGGACATGATGAACTAATATATTTAATCAATTAGGCAAAATATATTGTGAATCTGATATTGCTTCACTTATTAATTAATTGGATGTCTGTACTCTTGAGGCCTTCTCTGGTGGCTCAGTGTTAAAGAGTCTGCCTGCAATGCAGGAGACCTGGGTTTAATCCCTGGGTTGGGAAAATCCCCCTGGACTTGGAAATAACAACCCACTCCAGTATTCTTGCTTGGAAATTCCCACGGACAGAGCAGCCTGACAGGTTACATTCCATGGGGTCGCAAAGAGTCAAGTACGACCAAACATGCAGGCACTCTGTGACTGTTCAAGCTCTTAGAAGCACACTTAAGTCAGGGTGCTACTTGCAGGGACCAAGTTTGCCATTCACTTGAGCCCTGTCAGTGGCCTCCCACAGCTCCTAGGAGAGCATCTAGTGTCTAGAAGCTGCCCTGTCTCTTCAGGCTCACTTCCTGTTGGCCTTCCTACTCTTTCTTTTCGTTCCAGCCACGTTGTTCATCTTTCAGTATTTTTTGCATGCTGTCTCTCCGTCTTAGACTTTGCATATGCTGTTGCTCCCTGAGACCTTCTTCCCGTCACAGTGATGGCTGCTAGTTTAGACCAAGCATGCAGGCACTCTGTGACTGTTCAAGCTCTTAGAAGCACACTTAAGTCAGGGTGCTACTTGCAGGGACCAAGTTTGCCATTCACTTGAGCCCTGTCAGTGGCCTCCCACAGCTCCTAGGAGAGCATCTAGTGTCTAGAAGCTGCCCTGTCTCTTCAGGCTCACTTCCTGTTGGCCTTCCTACTCTTTCTTTTCGTTCCAGCCACGTTGTTCATCTTTCAGTATTTTTTGCATGCTGTCTCTCCGTCTTAGACTTTGCATATGCTGTTGCTCCCTGAGACCTTCTTCCCGTCACAGTGATGGCTGCTAGTTTCCTTTTAATCCCAACTGAAGGGCTGTTAGGATCCCCTGAACATTCCCAGCTGCCAGGCCAGCTTCCACCCTTTGTTACCAGGTACGTGGCATATTCTGTTATCGCCACCCTCATGTTCCTGGAATTACTTACTCAATTATGTGTCTCCCCTGGAAGACTTTAAGTTCTGTGAGGGCAGAAACTTTTCTGTCTCGTTCAAAACTGCACTGTCACCCTGCATTTTGTTCAACTAATATTTGTTGCATAAAAATCCTGTGATTACAAGTTTTTCTTTGTTTTTCTCTACTTCTTTAAATGTGCTTAGTGGTTACCTTTAAATGGGAAAGGAATTGAATTCTCTATGTTTTTATACATGTGACCGCATAAAAATCAACTGCTGCTGCTGCTGCTAAGTCACTTCAGTCGTGTCCAACTCTGTGCGACCCCATAGATGGCAACCCACCAGGCTCCTCCGTCCCTGGGATTCTCCAGGCAAGAACACTGGAGTTGGTTGCCATGACCTTCTCCAAAGCATGAAAGTGAAAAGTGAAAGTGAACTCGCTCAGTCATGTCCAACTCTTCGTGACCCCATGGATCGCAACCTACCAGGCTCCTCCGTCCATGGGATTTTTCAGGCAAGAGTACTGGAGTCGAGTGTCATTGCCTTCTCCAAAAAATTGGCTAAGAGGCAGGTAATTTAGTAAATTGTGTCATTGTGGACATGGCAATCTCAACATAAGTGCTGTGGATACTTCATAGTCATAAAACAGAACCGTGGTGCATAAAAAGAATATTAATACCTCAGGGAAATATACTCTTCAGTGATGTAGATTAGAGTCTGTGAAGGAGCACACGTTTTCATTGAATCTGTCTATTATAGCTTTAGAACATGTTAAAAGATTTGATTGAGAACACCATTTAAGCCAGGAGTTACTGACCGCAAGACCCACAAGGACCAGTCATTAAGGTGAATGAATAGAGCTGGGTGGAGGCTGCGGTAAACTGGGGTTTTGCCATAGGTTACTATTTTATTGTAGAATTGTGAGCTCAGCACTGGTGGGTTTCCTGATTTTTCAAGAAAAAATCAGAAAAGTCAAGTTTTTTAATTTAATTTTTAATTTAAAGGTAAAGTCTTTAATTTTAAAAAATGTTGGTAAATACTTTCAAATTTTTGAAGATGCCTTGCTTACTAGATGAAACATTTCTACTGGGACAGAATGCTCATAAACTATGAATTTTAAACTTAATCATTAGGTTGAAATTAGAATTATTGAGACAAATAGTTTATTTGCTGATGCATAAATAAGTGATGAATGGAAATTTAACCAAAGGATCACTGATACATAAGTAGTAAATCAAAGAGTTTTAAAATTAGAAGGGAGATTAAAATCACTTTATGAGCACCCTCCTTCCTATTATAGATATGAATCTCACATTTGTGAAAATTAAAAAGCTAGGGCTTGAGCTTAGATGCACAAAATTAAGTAACATGGACTTGAATCCAAGTGTCTTTTAAAAAATATTTTTTAAATTATTTATTTTTGACTGTGCTGGGTCTTCGTGACTGTGTATGGGCTTTCTCTAGTTGTACAAGTGGGGGCCACTCTCTAGTTTTGGTGCCTGGGTTTCAGCAGTTGCAGCCCATGGGCTCTAGAGCTTAGAGGTTCGGTAGTGGTGACACATGTCCCAGGGCATGAGTTGCCCCAGGGCATGAGGAATCTTCCCAGAACAGGGATTGAACCCGTGTCCCCACTGGCAGCTGGATTCTTAACCACTGGACCACCAGAAAGTCCTTGAATCCAGGGGTCTTGATGCTTGGTTTTCTCACAATGCTGAGCAGCCTTGTGCATGCATGTGAATGCTATAATTAAGTGGAATGAAATATGGTGGCCTGTGCCAGTGCTTCTCAAATTTTACTGTGCATGTGAATCAGTTGGAGAACCTCATAAAAATGCAAATTCTGATTCAGCAGGTCTGGGATGGGGCCCAAGTTTCTGCATTTCTGAAAGCTCTCACGTAATGCCAATATGGAACCAAACTCTATAGAAAGACCTACCCTCCACCACTGCTCTGATTGCCTGGGCTGCCATAAGACTCCCCAGAATAGAATGTGTGCTTTGTTCTATTCTTTGCCAGCCCCCTCTGGTGGCTTCTCTTTGCTTTTCTCTCATTCTCAATTTTTGGCAAGTAAAATATACTAAATTAAATTAAATTAAATGCTAAATCCATCAACAAAGACAGTACTGGAAACAAGGGATGGTGAGGGAAATCAACAAACAATATGCTATATGAATCAATCTCTGTGATGCAAAATGCATGAATTTTCTCATGTCTTATTTTTTAGATAGGTATTAGTTATGGTTAGTTTTTGGGAAACTGTTGGGTCATTTTGTCACTAGCAGTCATGGAAAACAACATTCCAGAAAATAAAGAGAAATGCTGTCTCAGAATATAAGAGCAAACAATCCACAAGATGGCAGTAAGTTCCTATGCTTTACGTTTTTCTCAACTTGAACTTTTTACTAAGTATACATTTCATCAGTGGGAATTTTTCTGAGAAATACATTATGTATATGTATTTGTTTGGAGGATGAAATGGCAACCCACTCCAGTATTTTTGCCTGGAGAATTCCGTGGGCAGAGAAGCCTGCAGGCTACAGTCCATAGGGTCACAAAAACCTGGACATGACTGAGCACATCCACACATATATTTGTTAATGAAAGAACTAAACTGAAGAGAAGCTGTATATTTTTCTTAGGCCAAGGACTAATGCTTATATTTTGTCATACTTTCTTCTTCGTGTTGGTATGACATACTAATGTCATCGCTTTAGCTTGTATTTACTCTATCTGGTTCCCATTTAAAGCTTTCTAAGTACAATACTATTTCTTGAATATTAAAGTGCATGAAACAATAGATTAGTGATTATATTCAAAGTTTTAAACACATTGTCCAACTCTTAACTTTGGTCATTTCTTTGTTTTCATCTAAAGAATCTCTTTAAGATTCAACCCACTGATTAAGACAGAACCATAAAAGTGAATTCCCCATTGTGTTATCAGATTAAGACTAATGATAATTATATTTTAATACACATTACATTATATGACTATAAACATTAAAGAAATCACATTTCTAAGACTTGTTTATAAGCTCTGTATTCTCTCTAATACAGTCTCAGGAGATGAAAGAGGTATGAATTAGGAAAAAGAAAATACAAAATGCAGTAACAGGTTTTGTTGTTGTATGAACAACAAAAAATTGATAGTTTATTGACCCACAGATATTTATTGAGCATAGATACTATATTGAATCCTTCAGCAATGCTGGCCAAATTAGGTGTTATCCTGTTTTCATTACCAAATTTGTATATGACCTGGGCCAACCCATTTAATGGTTGTGGGGTTCAGTTTTATCTGATATGCTCTCTTGCGCTTCTCAGTCTGACTTGCAACCCCATGGACTGTAGCCCCTCAGCGCTGGTGTTAAATAACGCATATAGATTAGTTGATTTCCTTTTCCAACTCCTTTAACAATATAATTAAGATGAGCATAAACTTTGAAGAAAGACCATAGTGACTGGAAGTTTCAGTGGTCTTTAGCATACCCTGCCTGTTATCCTTTTTCCTTTATGTATTCTAGATTGCTCACAGAATTCCTGAGCTCTGTTTATTAGAAAATGATTTAGAAAGAGGTTGGCAGGGCAGAGTGCTGGATCAACACTGAGAGGGGAGTGTATGTGGCTGTTATCTATGTTCCTGAAATAACTTTATTATGGATCCCTTTTCTTCCCCCATAATTTTCATTTCATTAAGCACTTAAAATAATAAAGGGAAGAGTTGACAACTAGAAAAATGATTTGCACTTAGCAGATAGTTCAGAAATATTAGAGGGAACTTGGAACACAGAAACAGCTGAGTAAGGTGTGAAACTGTGAGGCCAGTTGATGACTTTGCCCTCTCCCTTGGCAGTACTGGCTTCCTCCTTTGCTTGCCTTCCTCTCCTGCTTGTCCCCTTTTACCTGTTCTCTCTATGCTCTTTCTGTTCTCTTTTCTTCCTCAGCTTTCTGCTCTCCAAGCCCAAGTTTCCCAGGCCCATCCCATTTCAAACACAGCCCCTTTGACCGTTGGCCACACGTAGACCTGGTCACACAGAGCATCTCACTGTATGCAACTCCTTCTGGTCAAGGTGGTGCTTTATTTTACATGTATCACTCCATTTCTTTCTTTTTAAATTGATTTTTACTGGATTATAGTTGCTTTACAATGTTGTGATAGTTTCTACTGTACAGCAAAGTGAATCAGCTCTGTGTTTGCATATGCATGAGTGATAAGCCACTTCAGCCGTGTCTGATTCTTTGAGACCTTATGGACTGTAGCCTGCCAGGCTCCTCTTTCCAAGGGATTCTCCAGGCAAGAATACTGGAGTGAGTTGCCATGCCCTCCTCCAGGAGATCTTCCTGACCCACGGATTGAACCCGCATCTCCTGCCAGAGGATTCTTTATCACTGAGCCATGGGGGAAGCCCATATGTTTATATATATCCTCTGTTTTTTTTGGATTTCCTTCCCATTTAGGTCAACAAAGAGCACTCATTAGAGTTACTTGTGCTATAGAGTGAATTCTCATTAGTTTTCTATTTTATAGGGGCTTCCCTGGTGGCTCAGAGGTTAAAGTGTCTGCCTCCAATGCGGGAGACCTGGGTTTGATCCCTGGGTTGAGAAGATCCCCTGGAGAAGGAAATGGCAATCCACACCAGTATTCTTGCCTGGAGAATCCCATGGATGGAGAAGCCCAGTAGGTTACAGTACACGGGGTCGCAATAGTGTATATATGTCAGTCCCAATCTCCCAGTCCATCCCACCCTCCCCTTCCCCCAACCTTGGTATTCATACTGCATCTGTATCACTCCATTTTTTAACTCAGCTGAGGATAAACTATTTTACTGTTTTCTTCCTAATCAAGCAGAGATTCCTTCCTTTCTTCCAAATGAGTTTCTGTTAGGCATTGACTAAAAGCACCATTGCTTTAGATGAAGCCACTTAAACTGATTATATTTATAAGCATTTGCCACTTCATAGGAGGCATACATGCTAAATGTTTGGGTTTCAGTTGAATGCTTGCTGACCCAACTCCGATGCTAACATTTTCTTCATATGCCTTCCATATATACACTCACATTTATGACTCCAGGTTGTTTATACATATGAAGGCTAAACTATGGGAGAAACAAACGCAGTTTTCTCTCAGGATCTCAATGTTTAGACTGGCAGACACTTCTAAATGTGTGCCCAAAGATCTACGATGTAATTCAACCTTGGGTTTTTATCATTAGCATTTTAATTTTCACTTTTTGGCGATGCAGTGTGGTATGTGGTATCTTCGTTCCCTGACTAGAGATCAAACCTGCACCCCTTGAATCACTTAGACTTTGCTTAACATCTAGGCCTAAAAGAGGCTACACGGTTAAATTAGGCAGATTATAATTGATTTAGCCTTTACTTTCCAATTTAATTCTCAACCAACTGTACCCATACCTTGTCTCTCTTTTGAATAGTAAAAATTACTTTCAATTCAATGAATCAAACTGGAAAAATGTAAAACAGGAAAAGCTTGTTTTCAGGATTCCTCAGTTCTCCCCCTGAGTTTCCATAGCTAGTTTCTCTACCCAGTTTCTGTCTCCCTGTGCTGCCACAGTGGCCTGGTTTCTCTAGGATCCTACCAGCAATTCAAACAGGATGACAGATGTGAATTATTTGTCCTAGCTTGATAGTCATTTTTTCACTCCTCTGAATTCTTGTCAAGTTTAAGTAATGGGGCTTGGGAGCTGAGCCCAGAGCATGAGATAAGAGAGGCATGCTGACTGTGATCAAGTGGACCATTCCGTCTTTACTGCATATTGGGGAGAATCCTGGCAATTTAGTTACTCTTAGGATAATCTCCCAGCAATGGACTGGAAATAGTTTCAGTTTAGTAACCAGTCAGTTCAGATTGGGCATAATTAGATGAACTCATCAGGGCTTCCTAGGTGGTTCAGTGGTAAAAGAATCTGCCTGCCAGTACTGGAGATGCAAGAGAAACAAGTTCAGTCCCTGAGTCAGGAAGATCCTTTGGAGAAGGAAGTGGCAACCCACTCCAATATTCTTGCCTGGAGAATCCCATGGCCAGAGGAGCCTGGTGGGCTGCAGCTCATGGCGTTGCAAGGAGTCAGACAGGACTGAACAAGTGAGCATGCACACATTCAAGATGAACTCATCATCCATCATACAGTTGCCTTCTTCTCAAACAATCACATTTATGGCTAACTGCTTAAGTATATTTATACAAAGATGCCTTTTCTGCCTTTCAGAAGCTGATGGAGTATAAGAGGCACTGATTTTACCAGTGGTACAAATAGCAGCCACAGAACCTGATAGTGTTTAAAATAAGTGGCAATATAAATGAAATTGCCACGTGGCCCAATGGTCCCACTCCTGGTCCTACACCCAGATAAAACTATGATAAAACTATGGGCGGATGTATACACCTTGTGTTCGTTACAGCACTTTTGCAATGCCTAGAATGTGGAAGTGGCCTGGATGTTTGTTGGTAGAAGAATGAATGGAGAAGGTGGAATGTGTATATGCAGTGGAGTATTGCTCATAGAGGGGAGCAAGATTGTGCCATTTCTAGAGATGGTGTACCTGGAGTCAGTCATGTGTAATGGAGTGGGTCAGATAGAGAGTGAGAGACAGATATCATGTATTAATGCATATATGTGGAATCTGGAAAAATTGTGAACCATTTGCAGAGAAAAGTTATGAACAATCTAGACTGTATATTAAAAAGCAGAGACATTAATTACTTTGCCAACAAAGGTCCATCTAGTCAAAGCTATGGTTTTTCCAGTAGTCATGCATGGATGTAATAGTTGGACTATAAAGAAAGCTGAGTGCTAAAGAACTGATGCTTTTGATCTATGGTGTTGGAGAAGACTCTTGAGAGTCCTTTGGACTGCAAGGAGATCCAACCAGTCCATCCTAAAGGAAATCAATCCTGAATATTCATTGGAAGGACTGATGCTGAAGCTGAAATTCCAATACTTTGGCCACCTGATGTGAAGAGTTGACTCATTGGAAAGGACCCTTTTGCTGGGAGGGATTGGGGGCAGGAGTAGAAGGGGATGACAGAGGATGAGATGGCTGGACGGCATCACTGACTCAATAGACATGAGTTTGAGTAAACTCTAGGAGTTGGTAATAGACAGGGAGGCTGGCATGTTGCACTTCATGGGTCACAAAGAGTCAGACACGACTGAGCGACTGAACTGAACTGAACTGAGTTTCAGAGCAGGAAAAAAGACACAGACATAAAGAAAAACTTATATCCTCAAGGGATAGGGGAGGGTAGTGGGATGAACTGGGAGATTGGAATTGCCATATTTACACTACTGTGTATAAAACAGATAGTTAAAGAGAACAGGCTTTATAGCACAGGGAACTTTACTCAGTGCTCTGCAGTGACCTAAATGGGGAAGAAATCCAAGGAAGACGAAATTTATGTACATGTGTGGCTGATTCACTTTGCTGTACAGTAGAAGCTAACATAATAGGTAAAACAACTATATTCCAATAAAGATTAATAAAAAAATCCAAATTATTTTGTATCAATAAAAAATTTTTAAAAAGTGGCAAGAAGTTAAGGATTAAATGGAGTTTGGAAAGAATAGCTATATTTCATTTATATTCAGACAAACCTATAAGATATGTCATGGTGAGCGTAAGTAGTTAATCTGATTGCTATTTATTTCATTATTAATTATGAAGTGACACCCATGTTATGGAATCTTGCACTTATTCATTCATTCAGAAATAACTTTATTCATTGAATGGATACATATTGTGAATTTGGTATTTATGAGGCATGAAGCCTTGATTAGACTAAGGATGAATTAAAACATTTGAGGTACGTAACTGTTGGAACAAGAAAAGTTAAAATCATGTTTTTTTGGTTTTTTCCTAAATGGAACAAATATAAAAGATCTTATGTAATATACAGTGGATTTAGTCTAACTCCTTTATTTTACAAGTTCAAGATCTGGGGGTTAAATTCTATTCCCAAAGACGTACAGACATTCAGACTTAATTTTGCAACTGAAACTTACATAACTCTGTTCTCTTTCCAGTTTACTTTGCACTGTTTCACACTGACATTATTTTCATTGATCCTGGTTTTAAACCTTGGGCTTTTGGTTCCAAGTTGGGCTCATTTTATAAGGCCACCCTGAGTGCCAACCTGTGCTTGCAACTCCTTTCTTAAGAAGTAGCCAGTTTATACACCTCCAGTCTTCTGTCATGGAATATACACTAACAAACAGGCAACTAAAACCTCACTATTTTCCTTCCTCAGGAAATCAGGAGAATCATACTGTGTAGATCTGACGTTGGAGTCAGGAGCTTGTGATCAAAATTCAGTTCTGTCCCAGGCAACCTTGTTTGACCAAGTCATGGCAGCTTACTTAATTGACTTTTCATTGGTTTCATCTACCATTTTCATGTTAGAAAGCCACAGTCTAATAGATACTTGAGAACTGACCACTGAACTGTTTTCTAGCTCAAAAGTTTTCTGAGGGCATTTGAAGAAGTGGTGTACTTTCTGCCAATTATTCTACTTTAATAAACTATTATTCAGTTCAGTTCAGTCACTCAGTCATGTCTGACTCTTTGTGATCCCCTGAATTACAGCATGCCAGGCCTCCCTGTCCATCACTATCTCCCAGAGTTCACTCAAACTCATATCCATCGAGTCAGTGATGCCATCCAGCCATCTCATTCTCTGTCATCCCCTTCTACTCCTGCCCCCAACGCCTCCCAGCAAAAGGGTCTTTTCCAATGTGTCAACTCTTTGTATCAGGTGGCCAAAATATTGGAGTTTCAGCTTCAGCATCAGTCCTTCCAATGAACATCCAGGACAGATCTCCTTTAGGATAAACTGGTTGGACCTCCTTGCAGTCCAAGGGACTCTCAAGAGTCTTCTCCAACACCACAGTTCAAAAGCATCAATTATTCAGCGCTCAGCTTTCTTCACAGTCCAACTCTCACATCCATACATGACCACTGGAAAAACCATAGCCTTGACTAGATGGACCTTAGTTGGCAAAGTAATATCTCTGCTTTTCAATATGCTATCTAGGTTGGTCATAACTTTTCTTCCAAGGAAGATGCTTTCTAAGGCCCACTTGACTTCACATTTCAGGATATCTGGCTCTAGATGAGTGATCAACACTCTGCTCTACTATACTTTGGCATAAACTGTCAGCTCAAGCAAGTAGCTTAACCAGTTGGCTGAATCCAGATAAATGGTCAGTTGCAATTCTTATTGAAATTTACAGACTCTTATATGATATGGAAAATGTACTTTCATGCATATGCTTGTTTTTTTTTAATAATAGCAGAAGATATTTAATTCTCATAAAAGTCTCAGAATCACTGCATTTGGTATTTTTCTATACATTTATCTTTTGATGGAAAATGTCATTGTCAAAATTCAAAGTTATAAGATTCTGCACAAAACACTCTACAGTTCTGAGAGTAACAGAAGAAAGAAAATAATATTCACTAATGCAGTGCAAAGCACTAATTGCAATATTTCAAAGAAAACCTTTCTCTTTTTCAAAACCTGTAAGTCTATTAATCCTAGAATTGTGATTCATTCCAAGGATATTTTAGCACAAGCTCAAAAATATAATATAATATTCTCAATATAATTAGTAATCTAATAAAATATTTTGCTCTAAATTACTTAATAAATGTACTATGTGAGTAATATTACTCTGAAAAATGAATTCCAAGATAATTCTTCAGTTTCTTCTTTCAGGATAATTGCATATAAGTCTAAGAAATATATTGGAGATCAAAATACTGCAGCCTTTATTTTTTTGAATTAGACAGCACACAGGCTAGTGATTGTCCGTAATGAAACTGCTAGATGTTGAGGCAGAAAATGATGAAGGACTCTACTAAAAGCTTCCAGAAATTCAGCTGAGTAAAAATTCTCACATTGTGCTGTTTACGCTCTGTTTTACCACAACTAATAGAGAAGCAATAGAATCTGATTTCTTTTTCCTCCCATCACTATCAAGCTGCCAGTCCAATTCATCATTAAATAGATAAACATGTTTCTAAGCTTAAAAGGCAAAGTCCCATCAAAAAGTGATACCCTATTCAGTAATAGGCATCTATTAATGTTTCTAAGAAACATTATTTTCCAGTGATTTATTTTGTCTGTTTACCCTCTGAGCTCAATATGGGAGAGATGTAAGCTTTCCTATCTGAAAATCCTCAAAGAGGGGGAAAAAATAAAGCTCCATGTCATTATGATGAGAGGCAGTGAGTGTCCTCCTACATGATAGAGAATGTAGGCACATTCATTTTCTTTCACTTCATAGCTCCAGAGAATTATCTGCTTTGTTTCATGAGGCACCACTACTTATGTATTATAAAAAAGGGATGCACTTTGAGGAATTTAACATAAATACTGGTCAGTTTTTTTTTCTGGTGACATTTTAGTGCTAGTCTTTTAGACATTCCTTTTAATGCTGTCAATATTTACAACGGAACATCACAAGAATAATTTCACCGCTGAAAGTCAATTTCATGTAAATGCCATTCTCTCCAAGTGCTGGTGATGAAAGACCCTCCTCCAGAGTCTCTCTCCTTGCCTATTACACTGTTTCCCTCTGCACTTTATTATCTGTGCCTTCAGCCACACAGACACTTGAGAGAATGGGAGGGTGATCTGGTGTGCCAATTAGCTTCAGATAACTCTTTTTTTAAAATTGCTTATTGATGCTGGAAATGATCATATTTAAGAGATTCCTAACACAGACTGAGTTTTTCACTGCAATTCTCATATGGTCATGCAAAATGCGATGTTGTTCAAGCTCATGTGATCTTATGCTCCTATCTAGTCAAAATTTTCCTCTTATTCTACATCATACATGTCCTGTTCCTAGCTGACCACGCCCCTGACTCTGCGACATGCAATGCTGACCTCATGTTTTTCCTCCTTTCTTTGCTCTTTCTGTTCCTCTCAACTAAATTTCCCTTCTTTGACAACCATCTGTGATGAACATAACCAGTGGCCAGCTCTGCTTTATTCTCCTTTGTGAAACCTTCCCAGATCACCCTGAAAGACTGTCTTACATTTAACTCTAATACAAACTCAATACATAGATGGCCTGCTGTAAAAGTGAAATAGATTTCAGAGCTCTTACTACCTGTAAGGCAGGATCTGATTATCAATAATGATTTTATTATGACTATGCTGACTATGAATATCAGTCTATAATTTTAAGATATGAAAAGTACAACTTTCTCATTACCTATAATTAGTGAATTTCCCTTTTGACCATCTCACTGGGCTGGTCAACACATAATCCCAGTGAGGAGTTATACTACAGGACATGATGCTAAAGCCTTGGGAAAATACTTTTGGTTGAGCCAAAGTATGTTCTCCATCCTATGTTCTTGCGTCATGAAAAGGGAAGAAATCCTGGCGAGACTGTGGAAGGTCCTGTCTGCCTATGCATCATAGCTGGAGGCCATTCATCACTATGTCTTTATCTGGGAAGGAGTCTGGTGTCTTTAACTGAGAAGTGAGTTACAAGTCTTTTGCTTCCTGATTGCATAAGCCTTCCTAATATTCTGCTACTTTTTCCTGTATGATATAGGATCCTTTTCTTTGGGATGCATCAATATTTATGCCCTTGTCGGTCTCCTTCAGTCACTTTCTCCTTGTCCTAGTTCTGGGACTCTATTCTAATCTGAACAGATGAGAGTTGGGAACAATTCAGGTTTACTCTTAACTCTGATGTTTTTGCAAAATCTTTTGTCTGTGTAGGAATATTTTGCAAAAACAAACAAAAACTAGGAAGAGGGACTTTCCTGGTGGGAGAGTGGAAAAGAATACTTCTGCCAATGTAGTGGATAGGGATTCCATCCCTGATCCAGAAACATTCCACATGCTGCGGAGCAACCAAGCCTGTGTGCCACAACTGCTGAGCCCCTGCTCTGGAGCCCACACCCTGCAACTGCTGAGCTCATGTGCTGCAACTACTAAAGCCCCTGGGCCTAGAGACTGTGCTCCACAACAAAAGAAGCCACCACAATGAGAAGCCCATGCAACACAATCAAAAGTAGCCCCCACTTGCTGGAACTAGAGAAAGTACTTGCATGCCAACAAAGACCCAGTGCAACCAAAAAATAAAAATAAATAAATGGATAAATTATTTTTTAAAAAGACTAGACTGAGTGGCTTCACTTTCACTTTTCACTTTCATGCATTGGAGAAGGAAATGGCAACCCACTCCAGTGTTCTTGCCTGGAGAATCCCAGGGACGGGGGAGCCTGGAGGGCTGCCATTTATGGGGTCGTACAGAGTGGGACACGACTGAAGTGACTTAGCAGCAGCAGCAGCAGCAGGAAGAAATGTATTTTTTCATCTTAATGCCAGCATAAATAATCTTATATGTTAAGTGAAAAATCATAAATACGTATGCCTTGTTAAATATTCAAATAGGGAGGGCAAGGTTGGGAAGAAAAGAGAAATGGTGGAAAATATGTATAAAAACACTTTACAAATACATTAGAAACCTCTCTGATTTAGTGTGCCAAAATATCCTGATACATTACCTTTTACTCTCATAATAGCTTGAAGACAAGGAGCAGCTGGATGCCCTGAAAAGCCTAAGATCATGGTACATTTATGTAAGCGATTTGTTAAAAATTCTTGCTGAATGATTGATGGTTAGACACTTGTGATTCAATCAATACAGCTAATGGATGAATTACTAGAAGAATGTACACTTTGTAATAGGACATACTTATCTTTTGTTATTTAGTCTTTCAGTCATGTCTGACTCTTTTGCATCCCTAGGGATAGTAGCCCACCAGGCTCCTCTGTCCATGCGATTTCCTAGGCAAGAATACTGGAGTGGGCTGCCATTTCCTCCTCTAGGGGATCTTCCTGACCCAAGGACAGAACCCAGGGCTTCTGCATTGACAGGCAGATTTTTTTTTTTTTTTTTAACAGTTGAACCACTAGGGAAATCCTGTATTTTTTAGCATCACAAAAGGTTATGCAGGGCTAAACAGCAAGCCAAGTTCACTGAACTTGTTTGCTATTTGGGGAAATGTAATGGCAACCCACTCCAGTATTTTTGCCTGGAGAATCCCATGGACGGAAGAGCTTGGTGGGCTACAGTCCATGGGTTGCAAAGAGTAGGACACGACTGAGCGACTTTACTTTCACTTATAAGCTTCTGAAATATGTATTCTGCTTGCCATGTGCAGTGAAATTGAGCTTAAGAAATTTACATACTGAAGCCATTTCTTTAACCAAGAAAACGGAGGGATCTGAAAGGAAATGAAAGATTAAAAAATTGAGTAATCTTGGTTGTGATAAAGCAGCAAGATATGTTCAGGACTTAGGTGCAAATTTTGCATAAGTGAACTCCCAACATTTTGAATACAGATGTTAAACACATTTTCCCTAGATTTGGGGAACATCCTTCACAGTTATCAAAATAAATCTGTTGCATAGAATCATCTTGGAGATGATGCTCTCCCCAATCCTGAAATCAGGCATATTCACACCTCAGATAATTAGGCAAGATGAAAATAAATTTTTTATGCCTTCAGAAATTTTGAATATCACTTTTTTTTTTTTTTGACAATCATGGTGTAGTGATTAGGCAGACTTTAATGAGAGGAATGCCTCTGACATTAGCTGAAAATCACCCCTAATATTAGTCCCTGTTTAATTACTTGACAGCATGATGGCCTCTGCTGTGAGTAGCTATTTAATAAAGATGTTAGATTTTAATACACTAACATACTTTTCATAGAATTCTTTGATTATATTGGCTGCTTATTTTAGTTATGTCAATTTCACTACCAAGGTAGGACTCAAATGCGAGTTTGATCTCTGCCTTGACCGCTTAGGTAAACTTTGTTCTGTAGCCATAGGGCATGCCATTTAGCACAGGTAACCAGCTCAGTAGCATAAAGATGGAGAACACAGGCAGCTCCAGGGTATCCATGTTCCTACTGCTGGAAAAAAATCCTAGATGAATGTATGGGTGTGATGGGTTTCTAGAACCTTTAGACAGAAAAGATAATCTATGTTTGTATTAAATGATTGTAAGGCACCGGTGTGTGCCTGCAGTAGCTCTAAGTCACTAATACAGGACACTCAGAAATGCTTCGCATTTGCACCAACCCATCAATTTCCAAAAGTGGCTGCTGAGAGTCTTTATGCTGCAGAGATGATCCTATATAAGAGGTGCTCATATTTATGCTATTCCCTTGTGACATAACTCACTGTGTTCTGAATTTTGTACATTCTGTTGTTTTACTCCCTGTGGCTTGGGCAAATTTAACATTCTCTGTGTTTATCTTCCACAAGGAGATCTACAATTTGAAACTGTAATAATGCTGCCTAACATATATCCAGACTATCAAAGGAAAAATATAAATGCCTTTTTATAAGCAGCTATGCATTTAATAAAACAAACATGAATAAGCATAGGAATACAAACATGATTCCATTGAATCCCCAGTCCTATGCTCAGAGTTCAGAGGACTTTAGGGAGCACAGTGTCTTCCTGTGTTTTCAGAGAATGCAGGAAGAGTTTATGAAGAAAGTGTCTCAAAAAGAAGGGTATTTGGTGCTACATCTGTAATAACAATATCGGCCTTTTGGTCTTGCCCTTTAGATTAAATAAGATGGTGCACATGAAGGGTGGAGCTTGTGTTCTACCCTTAAGAAGCACCCTCCAAATACTAGTGTTTTTCTCCCTTTCCCTTTTCTTCTCATTCTTTGGGACAGCTCTCTTTTCTCTCTAGTTTGCCTACCTGTGTTTCCTGCCTTTGTCATCCTGGTTTGGATGACTCTACTTTCCCCAGAAATCACTGTCTTCTTCCTTGGTTCCTGTCAAAGGTGATGGGTTAGTCTAAATGGAAGGAGGTCTAACCTCACAGTGCTGCAGAACACTCCCACCTACCCTCTTCTTGGCATGACTTGAACTCTGAGTGTTTGTTACTCTTTGGGCCACTAAAAAATTGTATAGCTCTTTCACAGTTTATCCCGTTAGAGGACATAAACCAAAAATGAATGGTTCTTTGTTCTTGGTTATGCTGGTAACTCTCCTCTTCTTCTCTTCCTGATTTTCTTAGAACAGAGAACAGATTCACTGATTCTCCTTTGACTTAGTACTTAGTGTAGTGGTTCTCAAACTAGTTTTAAGACCTCTTTCAACTCTTAAATTTTATTGAGGACTACAAAGAGATTTTTTAAAAATGTGATTATACTTATGGACATTTACCATGTTAGAATTTAAAGCTAAAATAAATTCTAAAGCATTTCTTTATTACTCTAATTAAAAATAACAAGCCTATTGTGTATTAGTTGGAGAAGGAAATGGCAATCCACTCTAGTATTCTTGCTCAAGAAATCCCGTGTACAGAGCCTGAGAGGCTACAGTCCATGGGGTCACAAAAGAGTCAGATGTGACTTAGTGACTAAACAATACTAAATTATGTATTAGTATAACATTTTAAGGAAAAATTAACTACATTGTTAAAAACAAAAAATAGTGAGAAAAATGACATATTTTGCATATTTCAAATTTATTTAATGACTGGCTTAATAGAAGACAATTGGATTTGCATATCTGCTTCTACATTCAACTGTTTGACATATGTTATTTGCATAAAGAACATAAAGAAAATTTGGTCTCATCCATCTGTGTGTTTGAAAAGGAGAAATATTTTATGTTCTTTCAGATAATTATAGATATTCTTCTTTCATATGGCACTGAAACTTCACAAGTGGTAATTTCTTGTAGGCTAGTTGAAATGTGGATTTCAAAATGCTAAAATTGAACTTTTTCATCCTGTTATATTATGATTCACTGTTCTGTCTTGCACTACATGTGGATCATGTATTTACCATGCATTATTTCATAGTATTTTTTCTTATAAACACTTACATATCTCATTACATGATGTCCAAAAACATATTTGTTAATACTATCTCTGATCTTATCAGAAAATTTTTCAAGTATTGAGAAGCTATCAAGCTCACAACGTGGATATACATTTTCTAAAAGTCTAATATTCACTTGAAAATCTTTTCATCAGAAATTGTTTTTCCTGATGTGAAAGTCTTAACTTCATTTTCATTGCCAAATGCCCAAATATGAATAACCATACAGGTTGTCAATTGTTCTTTAGAGGAAAAATAGTTTTATATGCAATAATCAACTGGAACAGCCCATAATTTAATCATTCTAGGGCTTTTACTTGAGATAAATGTTGTACTTTGGTAGGCAGCCTAAGTGTTTTATGTGAATTATCAGAAAATTTTTCAAGTATTGAGAAGCTATCAAGCTCACAACGTGGATATACATTTTCTAAAAGTCTAATATTCACTTGAAAATCTTTTCATCAGAAATTGTTTTTCCTGATGTGAAAGTCTTAACTTCATTTTCATTGCCAAATGCCCAAATATGAATAACCATACAGGCTGTCAATTGTTCTTTAGAGGAAAAATAGTTTTATATGCAATAATCAACTGGAACAGCCCATAATTTAATCATTCTAGGGCTTTTACTTGAGATAAATGTTGTACTTTGGTAGGCAGCCTAAGTGTTTTATGTGAACTTCTCATTTCATTATACAAAATATCAAACAAATATTTATGCAAAAGTTCAAGTGTCAGAATTTAAGGAAATTAATTGTCACTTCTTCATGAAGAACATTCTTAAGTGAAGCTAGTATATATATTAATATAAATATCATGGCATAAATATCATGTTTATATATGGTGCTGGTGGTTTAGTCCCTAAGCTGTGCCCAGTTCTGTGACCCCATAGACTATAGCCTACCAGGCTCCCTCTGTCCATGGGATTTCCCAGGCAAAAATACTGGAGTGGGTTGCCATTTCTTTCTCCAGGGGATCTTCCTGGCCCAGGGACTGAGACTGTATCTCCTGCATTGCAAGATTTATATATGGTGCTGGTGGTTTAGTCCCTAAGCTGTGCCCAGTTCTGTGACCCCATAGACTATAGCCTACCAGGCTCCCTCTGTCCATGGGATTTCCCAGGCAAAAATACTGGAGTGGGTTGCCATTTCTTTCTCCAGGGGATCTTCCTGGCCCAGGGACTGAGACTGTATCTCCTGCATTGCAAGCGACCTTCTGCTTTGCAAATGAATTCTTTCCACTGAGCCACCTGGGAGCCCATATTTACATATAGTGGGAAGAAATACCATTACTACTAGTACAGCTTGGTACCACTTTGGACTTCATCCTTAGAAGGTCTGCAGCAATTTTACCCACTCTTGCTTTTTTACCATCAATGCAAAGTCAACACAATGAAAAGGCAAATAACTTCTTAGTATTATTATTACAATAGTTTTCGTCTCATGAATTCATCCCAGAAAGATCTTGGGAACTCCCAGGAGTCCATAGACCAGACTTTGA
Source organism: Madoqua kirkii (assembly GCA_006408675.1). Taxonomy (NCBI): domain Eukaryota; kingdom Metazoa; phylum Chordata; class Mammalia; order Artiodactyla; family Bovidae; genus Madoqua; species Madoqua kirkii. The sequence goes on from SJYC01100577.1 coordinate 29,422, forward strand.
CTCCTTGCTTTAGAGTATTTTGGCTTCCCAGATTCTTTCATTAATTGCTGGGTGTCTGCATCCTAATGTAAAAATTATTTGAAATATTAAACTATTCAACACTAATTCTCTGAAAATGTAGAGGAATGGAAGACAATTGCAGTCTCAGTTTGACTGAAAAAAAAAGTGCTTGTATGAATTTGACCTTCACATAATTTCAATATTTGACTTGTGTCAAGAGCTGTGGGCACCTCTATTAGTTTGACTCTTCCCACATCATGGTGTTTCCTGTTTATTATTCAGGACCACTGGAAAAACTAATTCTAGCTGTGGCTTCAGGTAGCATCCTTCTGGATAGGATTTATGCTCCTGGGTGCAGTGGATATCATGGAAATATGGTTCAGAGGTGAGGAGGAAAGACTCTGAGCCTCCCATTTAATCTGCAAAAGGGGCTTTCCAGCAGGTTCTGGGTTTCCCAGGTGGCTCAGTGGTCAAGAATCCAGCAGCCAATGCAGGAGATGTGGGTTTGATCCCTGGGTCGGGAAGACCCCTTGGAGGAGGAATGGCAACCCACTCCAATATTCTTGCTGGGAAAATTCCATGGACAGAGGAGCCTGGAGGGCTTACAGTCCGTGGGGTCACAAAGAGTCAGACACATTACTGAGCGATTGAGCACACATGCAGCAGGGTCTAGCCCTTTCTCATTTTCTCTATCTTCCTGTCAGTATCACTCCCAGAATTGGTTTCATTATTCACTTTTTACTTAGGCTGAAGCCCTGTTCATTTGGAAAGTCTCCTCTTCGGTGTGTTACACTTTTTGCTGGCATGGCTTAACACATCCCCTTTTTATAGATTCGTCACCTTGTCTCCTACAGATAGTGACAGATGATGACAGGAGCTTGGCTCAGTGAGAAGCTGCTCTGACAGGGACAGACAGTGCTCAGCATGTCACACTGCCCCTGCTGCCCTCCCTGCTCGCTGGGATCCTGGCTTATCTTCTATGTTCTGATCTTATAGATTTGAAAACTTGTGCAGGGAGTATAGACCTACATTAACTGCTGTGTTGGTTACAGAAAGCTGAATCAGATACATACCTAAACATTTACTGACACCACCTCTAAGAAGGCATGAGTCAGAAATATTATCCACAGCAACTTCCAGAAAGAAGGAACTCAGCTGTTTTTCTCTCTCTGAGTTCAGTGATCAGGATTTGGGAAAACACTAGTCTGGAACACTGTTAGTGAATGATCTCGGGACAAGTATTCTCCATAATTTCTGGAGTCTAAATGGATTTTGCAGTTCTTGTCCCCATAATCAATCTATCAATCCAAATAAAAATGTATCAAATCCAATTTTCTGTATCATCTAATGTGTATGAAGTAATGAGCTGAGACTAGCTCATGTTTGGTTTAAAACCTATATTTGAAGCTATGAACAATTTCCTATACAGTCCTCCCTTGATATCTGTGGGGGTTTGGTTCTAGGACCCCCTGTAGATATCAAAATCCCTGGATGCTCAAGTCCCTCATGTAAATTATGTATTTGCTTATAACCTACACACATCTTCCCATGTACTTTAAATCATCTCTAGTTTACTTATAATATCTAAGGTGACATAAATTCTATATGTATCAGTGTAAACATAATGCAATTCAGGTTTTGCTTTTTGGGACTTTTGAAAAATTTTTTGTAAGTATTTCTGATTTGTGGTCGGTTGAATCCACAGATGTGGAACCCATTGATATGGAGGGCTGGCTTAATTTCTCTCTTGCTCCAAGAAATCCTAATTGTAATTAATCAGTCACAACTTAAATATTAGAGTATTTTCTTAGAAAATAAGCTCTAAGAGATGATGTCTATGTAGTTCATTAATAGAGAACAGCTTAAAAACTGAATTTAGTATCTGCTCTAACCCTGAATATTCATTGAAAGGACTAAGGCTGATGCGAAGAGCTGACTCATTGGGAGAGACCCTGATTCTGGGAAAGATTGAAGGCAAAAGAAGAAGGGGCAGCAGAGAATGAGATGACATCACTGACTCAATGGACATGAGTTTGAGCAAACTCTGGGTGATAGTGAAAGACAAGAAAATGTGGCATGCTGCAGTACATAGGGTTGCAAAGAGTTGGATATGACTTAACAACTGAATAGCAACAATGAAGAGTGTCTGCTAGGAGGCAACAGAATCCATTTTGATAGACTTGTTTTATCCATACTTCACTTCAACTAATTGTGTTCAGATCTACATACCTGTAGCTATAGACTGGCCTCTGCTCCAGACCCTGGAGACATGGGGCAAGCTTGCAGGGTCCATTTCACAGGAGCCTAACCCTTATCCTTCTTCTTGTAGATACAAGAAACATGAAATCCAAGATATTTTTAAGGGGAAAATAGCCTTAGTTTTCAGATTTGCATTGTCTATAACTGTTGTTGTATTAGCAGCCCAGTCATGTCCAACTATTTGCAACCCCATGGACTGTAGCCCACTAGGTCCCTCTGTCCATGAAATTCTCCAGGCAAGAATACTGGAGTGGATTGTCATCCCCATTTCCAGGGAATCTTCCCAACCCAGGGACCAAACCCGGGTCTCTTGCATTTCAGGCAGACTCTTTACTGTCTGAGCCACCAGGGAAGCCAACAGAGCTTGTCTATAGAGCCAGAGTCATAACTCTTCAATTTCATCCTAAAAGCAAAGAAGGAAACAGTTTCAGCAGAATCAATGACACAACTCTTGACCAGGCAACTGGCAACTTCCTTAATGAAGACTATGACTTTATTTTCACTAGTTTCAGGGCTAAGTAGTTTTGTTATTTTGTAGTTATTTATAACAGATTGCATTTAAGTTGCTTGAGGGCATCAGGACCTGACGTCTTTTTCTTGGAATCCCCCAATATCCCCTTGGTAATAAATACATGTAAGTTTGAGATCCCTGGGTCATAATGTCAATTATTATAGGTACTTGCTTTCCCCTGGTTAACATGGATAGTTCATTAAAAATTCAGATTTTTAGGAACTATTACAGAGATTCTGACTGAGATGGTTTAGAAGTGGGGCCCAAGAATTTGGGTTTTAATCCAGCAACTGTGATGGCTTCATGCATGTGTTCCATGGACTGCAACTAGGGAATTGCTGCCCTAATAAATAAGACTGTGCTCTGCCTGGAAAGCTGGGGAATGAAAAGCCATTCCTACCTGTTAAAACATTTAAGTTGCTTGAGGGCATCAGGACCTGACGTCTTTTTCTTGGAATCCCCCAATATCCCCTTGGTAATAAATACATGTAAGTTTGAGATCCCTGGGTCATAATGTCAATTATTATAGGTACTTGCTTTCCCCTGGTTAACATGGATAGTTCATTAAAAATTCAGATTTTTAGGAACTATTACAGAGATTCTGACTGAGATGGTTTAGAAGTGGGGCCCAAGAATTTGGGTTTTAATCCAGCAACTGTGATGGCTTCATGCATGTGTTCCATGGACTGCAACTAGGGAATTGCTGCCCTAATAAATAAGACTGTGCTCTGCCTGGAAAGCTGGGGAATGAAAAGCCATTCCTACCTGTTAAAAGACGCTTACTCCTTGGAAGGAAAGTTATGACCAACCTAGATAGCATATTCAAAAGCAGAGATATTACTTTGCCAACAAAGGTCCATCTAGTCAAGGCTATGGTTTTTCCTGTGGTCATGTATGGATGTGAGAGTTGGACTGTGAAGAAAGCTGAGCGCCGAAGATTTGATGCTTTTGAACTATGGAGTTGGAGAAGACACTTGAGTCCCTTGGACTGCAAGAAGATGCAATCAGTCCATTCTAAAGGAGATCAGCTCTGGCATTTCTTTGGAGGGAATGATGCTAAAGCTGAAACTCCAATACTTTGGCCACTTCATGGGAAGAGTTGACTCATTGGAAAAGACACTGATGCTGGGAGGGATTGGGGGCAGGAGGAGAAGGGGACGACAGTATGAGATGACTGGATGGCATCACTGATTCGATGGACGCAAGTCTGAGTGAACTCCGGGAGCTGGTGATGGACAGGGAGGCCTGCGTGCCGCGATTCATGGGGTCGCAAACAGTCGGACACGACTGAGCGACTGAACTGAAATGAAAGACAAATGATACAAATGAATACTTATTTACAAAACAGAACAGACTCACAGACTTAGAGAATAAACTATGGTTGCCAGGGGGAAAGGCCAGGGGAAAGGAATAGTTAGGGATCTTGGGATGAACTTGTATACACCACTCTATTTAAAGTGGCTAACCAACAAGGGATAAGGAATTTTTGAAATCTGATCTGCAGAAAGCCAACTGAATATTAAGAATGGTCACATGAACTTGATCACCATCAAGGTACACACCATCTTAGATATTGTTCTTGACTGCAGATCTGTGAGTCAGGTTTTATGTTTCTTCTGTCTTAGAGTCTTGATGTTTCTTTTGCTGTTCAGATGAGATTTATGACTTTGATGGCAAAACTCAAGCTCTTTCACTTGTTTCCTATAATCCTGCTGCCGGTGACAGAGCTCTTCTCACAGTAGCTATCACTAAATGAGTCAAGATAGCAAAATGAGTGGCAGTGATCTCAATTTAGCAAATTATTTTTTGATCAAAAATCTTGCCAAGTTCCTGACTGTCAAAAACCACTTGACCTGCCAGGTAGTTAGAGGAGGAACATGTGAAAGTGTCATTATTCAGTTGGAATTTGAGGTGAAAACTCAAGAGAAACTGCTTTAGTGAAAAATGTGGCAATGGAGCTCCATCCAAATACATTGCTGCTGCTGCTACTGCTGCTAAGTCACTTCAGTCATGTCCAACTTTGTGCGACCCCATAGACGGCAGCCCACCAGGCTCCTCTGTTCCTGGGATTCTGCAGGCAAGAACACTGGAGTGGGTTGTCATTTCCTTTTCCAATGTGGGGAAAGTGGAAAGTGAAAGTGAGGTGGCTCAGTGGTGTCTGACCCTCAGCAACCCCATGGACTGCAGCCTTCCAGACTCCTCCGTCCATGGGATTTTCCAGGCAAGAGTACTGGAGTGGGATGCCATTGCCTTCTCCTCCAAATACATTAGAAGGCATCAAAAATAAAATGTTTTCTCTTATGATTTTTTCTTTCACTATTAACTGAACCCTTGTAAAACTGATGATGATGAATCTTACCAGTCACCTAGAATTCTCTATACCACTGGAGAAAACAAAATCACTTTAATATTTTTGAAGTCTTCTTTACTTTGTAAGATGTATCTGGGGAACTTATTAAGTTCATTAGAAAACTGGAAAACATTTAAAATAGTCCTAAGGGACTTCTTCTCCTTTTCTAAAATTACTTTTGCAGTTTTAGTTGGGAGCATGAATAGATAAAAGGAGAGCTTAGATAAAATAAATAAAAGTTAATATGCATTTTTGAGGAGCATGTGAGGGGAAATGAATCTGTTCATTTTTCTATAGCTGGGCCTGTCCTTCCCTAGTGCCAATAATCAGTCTTGACTTTGAGCAGGAGATTCTTTAGGAAAAAAACTGTCACTTATATTGAGATGCAGTCTATTTCCCTATATTGTTAATGATCCTTATTGTCAGTGTTATGTCAGTGATAATGGTGCCCTATTATGCGTGACGACAGTTGAGAACTTTTATTGTGTCATATACTGGGCAAGGAACACAGACATTTGCTCATCGAATTCTTACAACATCGTTATGGAGTTAGCACTAACGACACCCTACATTGTTATTGTCAAGAATATTAAGAAAGAATACCTTCCCCAAGACATTCAGGTAGTCAGGGCGGAAGCATTCTGGAAGTCTAAAAAGGGAGTACTTTTTTCTTTGCCCTGCATCTGGACTTGGAGATTTTGAGAGAGGCAGCGTTGATTCTCTGGGGTTCTAGTAAGTTCTAGAAACTTTCCTCTATTAAACTGTGGTAGAGACGGGATTGCGAGAGGTTAAAAAAAAAAAAAAGGAAAATTTTTTGTTTCCTTGTTTCCTATTGTTATGTAAGGGAATATATAAGGCTATATTCAGTACCAAGCTCAATGCTTTGTGATGACCTGGAGGGATGGAACGGGAAGTGTGGTAGGGAGGTCCAAGTGGAAGGGGATATATGTGTACCTATAGTTGATTCATTTGTTGTACAGCAGAAACTAACACAACATTGTAAAGCAATTATCTGCTCAGCCACTTCAGCCATGTCCGACTCTTTACGACCTGATGGACTATAGTTCTCCAGGCTCTTCTAGCCATCAGATTCTCTAGGCAAAAATTCTGGAGTGGGTTGCCAGGGTATCTTCCCAATCCAGGGATCAAACCCACATCTTCTGCATCTTCTGCTCTGCAGGTGGATTCTTTACCACTGAGCTACCTGGGAAGTCCCAGGAAAGCAATTATACTCCAATTAAAAAAAAAAAAAAAAGCAGAAGCTGTGTGAAGGCCATGTCCTTACTGAGCCTACCATGACCGCATGACACTATGTCCATTTCTTCAGCACCTGTCTGTCCTTACTTGGCAGTCTAACGCCCGTGTTTTTGACTTTTCCTGATTATTTCTTAAATACTAAGAAGTGAGACATTTCCTGACTGAAAACCAAAATATCTTCTTCTGGTGATAAAAGGAAACCACAGACTTGGTTATACGGCTGGACCTCTGAAATCAAATTCCTCTATGAGATTTCTGGTGGGCTTCAAATTTGGTTCCAATTCTAGAACTTGCATACTGAGGTGGAAAGGTAAGAAGCGTGTACTCTGCTGGCAAGATGCTGCAACTGTTTTTGGCAGCAGAGGAGGATGTAGAAATCAATAGGGAGATGAGATAAGTGTCACTTGCTCTTCAGATGTACCTTATACTTGACCTGGAGGAGACAGTTCTTGCAGCTGAAGTTTAAATGTCTATGCAGGCATTTTGAAGGGCTTTCTTCCTTGAGGCTGCTTCCAGAGAATCAAAATCTTGTTAGAATTATTCTGGGCACTGATTCAAAGTGTGAAAGGCTAAAATATTGCCAACATGGTAATTTACACAATATAATAGCAGGAGAAAATAAATTATCCACAACTTACAGCAATGCCCTGTGAGCAGTAAGCCTCTTGGAGCACACAAAAATTATATCTACAATATATCAGCACCATAAAGCCCAGGATTATAAGAATCAGATTCAAGTTCTTGAAAAATAGTAGAAATTCAATTTTGCCATCACTTTAGAAATTGAAAAGCAATAATAAATGGGCACAGCCAATACTGGGGTCTGATTGATTGAATTGCATATTCTGTTCTGTTACTTAACATCTTATGTCTTCAGAAGGCTTTGCCCTCATGCTTTGAGTCAAGTATGAAAACTTGATAGCATTCCCATTTTGTTTGCAAGGAAATTGGAGCACTGGACAGTGGGTTTCTTCCAAAATCACCTCACTGATCTGAGATGAAGCTGTAATGGACCAGGGAGCTGTCAAATCCTTGTCTTCTGGGGCTGACCAGGGCTGTGGTTTAAGCCACGTTTTCAGAGCTGTGGAAGATCAAAGAATAAAGGCAGCTGTAGGTGCTGATGAGTCATATCTCTAAAGAACTTTTAATTGAAATCATTAGCCTTCTTACGAATCTATTGCTTTCTGAGTTTTGAATAGGAGTTTCCTTTGCTGTGCAGCTTCTTGGCCATCACTGTTGGGGACATGATGTTTCCTTGCTGTGATCAATATTATGTGAGTGTTATTTCCTAAGAAGATTTTACCTCAAAACATAGCTTAGCATTATTAAACAACATGATCCCCACCTGAATAGTATGTGAAAAGGGCAATTGCATGAGATTTTTATGTAGGATCCAGAAAACTACAAAGAGAGAGTTAATAGAAAATAAAGAAAGCAAAAGAGGAAGAGCAAATTGTATCTTTTAAGATACGGACACAGTGGACAAGAGGAAATAGTTTGGTGCAGGGAAGATGTCACAACTACCAGTTAGAGATGGAATTCAAATAGGTTCATCTGTACTATTTTTCTAGATTCCACATGTGCATTAATATGCAACACTCAGTTAACTCTTTCTGATTTACTTTACTTTGTATGGCAGATGCTCTATCCATCCTGTAAATGATCCAATTTTGTTTCTTTTTATGGCTGAGTAATATCCTATTGTATATTTGTATCATATCTTCCTGCAGGGCAGGAATAGGAACATAGACATAGAGAAAGGTTTTGTGGACTGGTTGGGGGAAGGCAGGAGTGGAACAAATTGGGAGATTAGGATTAACATATATACACAACCATATGTAAAATAGCTAGCTAGTGGGAGCCTTCTATATAGCACAGGCAGCTCAGCTTTTTGCTCTGTGATGACCTCGAGGGTGGGATGGAGGAGTGATGGTGGGGAGGCTCAAGAGGGTGGGGATATATGTCTGATAAGTGTCAGCTGCTCAGTCGTGTTTGACTCTTTGGGACCACATGGACTGTAGCCTGTCAGGAATTCTATAGCATTCTCCAGGCAAGGATACTGGAGTAGGTTGCTATTCCCTTCTCCAGTGGATCTTTCCAACTCAGGGACTGAACCCCAGATATTTGTATACATATAGCTGATACACGTTGTTGTACAGTAGAAACTAACACAATATAGTAAAGCAACTATACCCCAATAAATTTTTTTTAATGGAGAAAAGAGATGAAATGTATTTTAGTTTCTCTCATTCCGCTTTGCCCATGTCTAGCCAAACATCCCCACCCATTCCTCTCTTTCTATAACTTCTGCTAGATGAAAATAACACATAGCATCTGTGCTACAGGTATCAGCGAGGGCTTGACCAGAGAAGTGAATAACTTTCTTTTTCCCTTTCCACCTAACTTGCTGCAGCAGCCTCCTAAATTCCTCTCTATTGGTGGTCTCTCACCACCCCACTTCTACCTGTATTCCACTACTGGATTAATTGTTTTAACTGACCATGTTACTGCCTATCTGAAAGCCTTTAATCATCCTTCTTGGCCTTTATTTTGCCCTCAATCTAAAGTCAGCTGATTAAAGCTCAAAGTCCCACAATCCTTCACTATTTGCTACCAACTTATCTTTTCTAGGGCTTCCCTGGTGGCTTAGACGGTAAAGCATCTGCCCTCAGTGCGGGAGACCTGGGTTCAATTCCTGGGTCAGGTAGATCCCCTGGAGAGGGAAATGTCAACATACTCCAGTACTCTTGCCTGGAAAATTCCATGGACAGAGGAGCCTTGTAAACTACAGTCCACGGGGTCACAAAGAGTCGGGCACGACTGAGCGACATCACTTCTTATCTTTCCTATGTTAAATCTTCCCTAGCCTGTTTCACAGTCTCTGTTTAAAATTAGTTGTTCTCCGAGCAGATCTCCACATTTTTATATTACTTCACTATTCATTCTCTTTCTCCCATGGAGAAGGTCATCCACTTCCTGATCGAGTTCTGCATCTGCCAACCTCCTACTTGGACTTCAGGAATCACTTTAGTGCCACCTCTTGACTATGTGTCTATTTCTATGCTTATTAAAAATTACTTGCATTATGGTTATTTGTCTGCCCCAGCTTCCCTGCTGGATTAAAAGGTCATTAAGGCTGGAGACTGTGTCTTCATTAGTTTTATGTGTTTCTCTTCCTGTCATCTATGCCCAGTTCCTGGCATGATGCTGTATTTATAGGAATAGCTAAATAAATGGGTAATAAATTGAGTGAATGTAGAAAAAAATGAATGACACATGAATTCTAGAGAAATAAAGAAATTTAAAATCAGTTCTCTGTACTTCAAAAAGAAAATTTATAAGAGATGTAAAACCCATATTTTAAAAATGGAAACAGTTATGTTTGTATAACATGCTAAACATCATATGAATTTTCTAGCACAAATATACTACAAAGTGCAGCTGGAAAAGGAGATCAAACTGAGATCAGTGACTTTTTTGAGAAGCTGAAACTTAAGCGGAGTCAGATATATGCATGGAACTAAGGTAACTTTAGAGGAAATGGTGTTTATTCTATTTTTTGTAATTGATTATATATATGTATGTGTTTACAACTGGATTGTTGAATCCGATGAAAAGAATCTTTTTTTTTTCATTGCTACATGCATGCCCTTGTACCTACTGTGTACCTGGCATATAGTATGTGCTCAGTAAAAGTTTGATAAATGAGAATATTGAGCTTTTTATGAGATGAGCAAAGAAGCAGGGATTGGAGTTGATATGGAATGTTTAGAAAACTGAGGAGAGTGATTGGAAAGAAGGGAGCTGCATTATAAAAACGAGTTCTATTTTTCTCTAAGAGTTGATTCTTTAATGGTAACTGTAGAAGGGCTTTAAAATGAGTAGCAACCATCGAATGAATGTGTTGGAGAAGTTCTCTGGTAGCTGTATATGTAAGATGTGGACTGTGACATGCATTTTGTTGTAAAATACCTCCCTAAAACCACTGCCCTGCTATTTTGTTACAGGGTTATTTAACAACTCCTTGATTTCAAGGGAGTTAGACCCAAACTCATGTTTAGAAATAGGCATATAACAGAGATGTACCCAAGAAGATGCTAATTGGAAGCTTCAGAGGTGATTCCTGAGAAATGCTTCTCTCCTACCTCTACTTATTGCTACTCCATCTTGGGATCACGACTGGGTGGCCAAGATCATTGTGGAGATATTGACTCAGGCTCTCAACAACCTTAAGGCACTAAGATACTAATAATTTCCTCTCACCATTATGGGGGAAAAAAGAACAAATATAATTTTGTGTATTGTTATTCCAGCTTTCTGTTTTTTATTATTAAAAAAAATATTTCTATTTCTCTTTCTTAAAGCCTCTCTCTCTTGCTCACATGAACACATATAAATTCACATAGATTTGGTGGTAGGTAGCAGGAAAATAAGAATCACTTGCCTGGAAAAATTCCCACTCCATTGCTTTTGAGATTTTTAAATTTTGAACCAAAGAGTACAAGTTTTAAAATTTAAACTTTTTTTTTTTTTTAAAGGGCTTGAGTTTGAGAATATTTTGTGAATGGAGTAACTCATTTCTCTGTGTCTTTATTTTCTGATCTATAAAATAGAATATAATTATAGTAAGAGGTAGTTCACAGATTTATTATAAAATTATAAGTGAATTATAATTTATAATTATAAAATTATAAGTGAATATAAAATGCAGAGGATAAGATGGTCAGATAGCATCACCAACTCATTGGACATGAATCTGAGCAAACTTCAGGAGATAGTGGCGGACAGGGGAGCCTGGCATGCTGCAGTCCATGGGGTTGAAAAGACCTGCACACAACTTAGTGACTGAACAACAACAATGTAAAACGCATGTCATAGTGCCTGGCACAGACTAAGTACTCAGTGAAGGTCAACTCTCACTAAGTTTTGTTCTTACTTTGGATCTTGGAACATTGACTCCAAATCACCACAAGTCACATCTACTCAGTCCTGTTCTAGTTATCAGAAGCCTTATGGGTGAAATATGTCAGTAATTGAAAAGAAAACATGGCATCACTTTCCAAATATAGAACTTTTTGACTTTCTTATTGGAAATGTGGGGAGATAAGAGTCTACAAAGCTCAGGTGATAGATAAGAGCAGTAAGAAGGATAAAATAAAAATGAATAAATACCATTCTATTTGAGAGACTAGTATTTTTCAAAACCAATTAGATAAGAACCATAATTTTAATACAACGTGATGAAAGCTTAAATGAAAATTGTTAGCAAATGAGATGGGAAGAGTTTCGAGAGGGATGGTGATAAAAACAGAGTGGATCTGTCAAGAGACTTAGGTACATCAAGTCCTCAGACACAAACCTTCAAGTTGCGAATTTTCCAAGATGTGAATGTGTGTTTGTGTCAAATCATATAAATTTGTTCACATGCATGCATCCTCTCTAAGTCTCCTACTTCTGATGATTCTTCAGCCCTACCATCTCCCACTTTTCTCTCTCTCCTCTAGTCAGTAACTCTTCTTGCCTGTTCACTCAATACCAGCTCCTGTATGCCAGCTGTTGTACTGTACTACTATACTTTTCAAGGTACCGTACCATATGATTAAAATGTTTATTTTTTGTGTTTGTTCATTTTTTATGTATCATTTGTTTGAAAAATATTATAGGCCTATTACAGTACAATACAATATAGCTGACTGTGTTGGTTGGGTACTTAGGGTGACTTTTGAACAAATTGGAATTATGAACAAACTGGACTTAACAAACATGCTCTTGGAATGAAACTCGTTTGTGTGTAGGGAACTTACTGTATTGTGTGGATGGTAGCTGCTGTTACTGCTAAGTTGCTTCAGTCGTGTCTGACTCTACCTATAGGTGGCAGCCTACCAGGCTCCGCCATCCCTGGGACTCTCCAGGCAAGAACCCTGGAGCGGGTTGCCCTTTCCTTCTCCAATGCATGAAAGTGAAAAGTGAAAGTGAAGTCGCTCAGTTGTGTCCGACTCTTAGCGACCCCATGGATTGCAACCTACCAGACTCCTCCGTCCATGAGATTTCCCAGGCAAGAGTACTGGAGTGGGTTGCCATTGCCTTCTCCAGTGGATGGTAGTAGGGGCAAGAAAGTAAAAACAGGTTGTTATGTGTGCTTGCGTGCTCAGTCATGTCCGACTCTTTGCAACCCCCTGGACTA
>SJYC01100582.1:0-27161 GCA_006408675.1 Madoqua kirkii
TCAGAAAGGGCATAAAACTGAGTGCTCTGTGTTAATAGGGGCAGACAATTATTAACATTCCCTGATCGAGAATGTATGTGTACGGTGATCTGCTCCTATTTCTTCTTGGCTTCTTTATATTTTGCTCCTTCACTAAAGAGGGGAATGAGAAGCAAAGGGAATGGAAATTCTTCTGTTCTGGTTTTGCGTGCCTGCAGCAGACAAGACACAACAATGAGGACTTCGGGATGCTTTCTTATCTGGTTCTTATCCACTTACGACCTGGAGTATACTAGGCTGGGTGTTTTTAAAACTGCTTCTCTCAAGATTTGTTTTCTACTTTCACAAATCTTACTGAGTAGACACTGATAACTGACTCACAACATGGAAATGATGAGGTCTACTTTTAAGTTTATGCCACAGAGCACACCGTAGGACACTGTCCTGTCCCCTTTCAAGACTGCAGCTGGCGGAAACCCTCACTTATCTGCCCCCTTGTGGAAGAATCTGGCAAAAGCAAGATGATTTGTCCAAAGTCAACACTCCTTTCCCAAGGCAGTCTGCATCCCACGACTGGTCCATATGGTGGTGAAAAACAGACAACTCTAAAGGACCACCCCAGCCTTGAGCTCCCTGTGGGGCTGGCTGAGGATTTGGCTCTAACTGTGTTGTAGCCTAACTACTTCCTCCCTCCCTAATCTTGCTTGTTTTCCTTCCCTTCAAGTGCGGATCCCAAGAGCAACTCTGATAAATCTCACACGCATTCATCTCAGTCTCACACTGTTTCCCGGGGAACCCAACCTATGACAGATGTCTGACTGGTTGATTTTCAAACATTCTTGGTGACTAAGACCTGCAAAATAAGAATGTCAATCAATATATTGTGGATAGCTAAAAACCGACTACATGAAAAGTTTCTATATATGCTTACCTGACAGAGAAATGTAATTTACCTAAAAATGGTGTTTCAATTGTGCATGGTGTCTTAGTTAGGACAGTTCATATTTTTATTTTAAAAAGTAAGATTGGATTGGCAAAGTTCTGTTTCTACAAATTAATTTAGGAAAAGCTGCTATATTCAGGTTGTTCAGGAGTGTGGTATACTTCTCAATGTATTCAGATCTTTATTTATATATTTTACACTTTAAAAAATATAGAAAGACAACATACATATTTCATGTTAAGAGAATCCTTGGGTAGTCTAGGGTTTCATTGTAAATCCTTTATGTGTGTATTTAAGTTGAATTATAGGTGGGGTAAAAGTTGAAATGTTTTGTTTTATTGACTTAATAATCTTAAATTCATCTGGTATAATAAACTGGTATATTAAATCATCTGGTATAATAAATAACAACATTGAATAAAAGAGGCACCACAACTGAGGAGAGAAGGAATTTTCACAGCTGGCACTGGAATAAGAGGTTAGTGATTTGGAACAAATCAGTTTAGATTCTTAAGTCTCCCTGGCTGGATGAAAGAAGTAAACAGGTGGAAACATATCTAAGTCATAAGACCTAAAGCCATGCACTGATGCACATTATCTCTGTATAAGCGATTGATTTGTATGTTTAAGAAAAAAACTCAACAATTTATTGACATAAAAATTTCCACTTCTGAACATAAAAAAATAAAAGGCAGACAAAAAACAGAAAAAAACGTAGCTACAACTTACGACTTTTAAAATATAAAAAGTTTACACAAATGGATTTCAAAACACTAAAATACTAGGAGAAAATACACATATAATTCAGAGAAGAAATAAAAGGTCTAATAGGTGCATTTAAAAAGTTCAATAGAACTGGTAACAAAAGAAATGCAAATTAAACCCAGAAACTTTTCACTTACTAGAGTAATAAAAACAAATAAAGTCATAATACCCAAGAATGCTGAAGCAGCAATACCATGACTGCCTTCACATACTATTAGTGCTTCATTGCATGCTTTCTTTCAAGAAAGTGATTTTAAACTTGTAGCAAGTATTTTAAAGCATTGCTACATTTTAACTCTAGAATTCCTCTTCTAGAAATTTATCTATGGGAATAATCAGAGATGGGGAAAAGTACCATACACTTCTATAAAAAAGTAAAAATCTGAAATCAATGAGAATGACTGCAAAACCATATGATGGAATAATTTGTAATCTTAAAAGTTTATGGTTTTGAAGAATTTTTAATGAGAGTAAAATGATCAAAATTTAATGTCACAAAAATACAAAACTGCACATGATTCTGATTGTAGTAATGGTATGCACATATGCAAAATGAACTAAATGTCAATAGTGGTTATCTAGAGTTTATCAACTTATAAACGGTTTGGATTGTCTTTTTTTCATTTGACTGCATTTTCCAACTTTTCCACGGTGAGAATAAATCTTACAGTTGTATGTGTATGTGTGTATTTAAAAAGTGAATGGGAGGGAAAGAACTGGAACATATTGTTAATTATTCTTTGGTGGAGCTTGCCACTTAAATGGAAGACAAGGGCTATAGCCAGAGAGAAATGTAAAATCATGGGGAATTTCCTCCAAATCCCCCCCTCCCTAACTCCTCCATCCTCATTTTTTCCTTATTTTAATGATAGGAGAGGTTTGAATACTTTACAGTCAGTAGAGAAAAGGATGAAAACACAGTAGTAAAAATAATTGCAGGAGTAAGTTTCCCAAGGAGAGTCAGATAAAGAGCACTGCCAAAGGGATTACCTTCGACCACATTTGTTGAACAAGTATTGAACAAACAAATGCCAAGCAATAAGACAATTTTTCTTTCATTCTGTTCCTTTTCAAAACTGAAAAGGAAGAACCAGTGCATTTCTTTTTTGATCTAAGTTACAATAACAAATATAAAGAACTGTTGAATTCATTATAAAATTGATTTGCTAAGTGCTTTGTATCTTAACTATAGAATGATGTGTAAATATTACTTGTTAAAAGAAGAGCAAGAAGGAACAACAGGACAAATTAATTTATAACTGTTCTTTTAAATAAAAATTTTAATTAGACTCCATTTGCAAATGTGAATTTCATATAGCAAATGTGAATTAGACACGCTGGCACATATCCAGACAAGTCTGGAAGAAAAACCACACTTGTTATTAAGGAATGGTCATTTTTAGGGAGTTGGGGCTCTTAATTTTCTAGATAATTATGATGAGCTGGAACCTTGTTAAACTAAATTCATTACTTAAAATTTCTTTATTTCTTATTGAAGTATAGTTGATTTACAATGTTTCAGGGGTACAGCCAAGTTATTCAGTGTCCTTTATACATACATACGTGTGTGTGTGTGTGTGTGTGTGTGTGTGTGTGTGTGTGTGTGTGTGTGAGTGCACTCAGTCATGGCTGACTCTTTGTGATCTGATGGACTGTAGCTCACCAGGCTACTCTGTCTGTAGGATTCTCTAGGCGAGAATACTGGAGAAGGTTGCCATTTCCTCCTCCAGGGGATCTTTCCACCCCAGGGGTTGAACCCACATCCCTTGTGTCTCCGGCATTGGCAGGTGAATTCTTTACCATTGTGCCAGCTGGGAAAGCCTTATATATGTATTGTTTTCCATTACTTAAAAAAAAAAAGTTTATGTATTTGTTTTTGGCTGTGCTGGGCCTTTGTTGCTGCATGGGCTTTTTTCTAGTTGCAGTGCACAAGCTTCTCATTGCTGTAGATTTTCTTGCTGCAGAGCACAGGTTCTAGGGTGCGCGGGTTCCAGTATTTGCTGCCACATGGCCTCAGGAGTTGAGGCTCCTGGGCTCTAGAGCACAGGCTCAATAGTTGTGGTGCATGGGCCTGTTTCCCTGCGGCATGTGGGATCTTCCCAGATCAGGGATCGAAACTGTGTCTCCTGCGTTGGAAGGCTGATTCCTTACCACTGAGCCACCATAGAAGCCCAACACATTACTTTTTAAATGCGGGTTGAAGTTCCTTTTTTCCTTTTAAAAGTGTCATTCGATAAGCTCTTCCCCTTGATGTTTTAAAATGGTAATTCATTAGCCACAAGTTTCCAAAAATGGCTATTCATTTGCTTTGTGTATATAGGCTCTCAGGCTTTAAAAATTTAGCTATATGTACATTTGATGAATATTTTATAAATATTTTATATTTCTCATCATTTTAAGGACATGAATTTAAATTCAAGAGAAAAGAATTAGAGCTACTGAACTATAAAGATATTCTACTTATTCATTCATACATTCATTAATTAGGCAAATATTTATTGAGCTCCTATTATGTGCAAGGTGCTTGGAAACAGTTAAAAAACATGCCTCCCCAGATTCCCAGCCCAGGGCATGTGCCTTTGTTACCCCAGAGTCATGCTGAGGCCTCTCCCTCACAGCACTTCTCTCCATCTACAAACTTCATTCACTGGCGAGATCATCTGCAGAATGTTGGTCCTTCCAAGCTCCATGAAGGACTAGCAGAATGCCTGGCATCTAGTAAATGTTAGTGCAAAGAATGCACTTCTGAAAGGTGAAGGAGACATTAAGATACCCCCCTACCTCTAGCCTGAATAGCTGTGACCAGGACTGTACAGTTTCACAAGATAGGGTCCACATGGGAAGAGGAGGGTTTGGGCTGGGGGAAAAAAGGATGTTCAGTTTTGGACATATTACATGAATCAAAAACTTGTGGAGTATTTTACTTTAGAAGCATATGCTTATGTGTGTGTATAGTTAACTAGAAACATATCAATAAACCTCTCAGTAAAATTATCTCATTTGTGACTATGAAATAGCATTGGATGTCTAAAATAAAACTGAATACATAGTCCTTCAAAATCAAGCACACTGAAAATTACTGAGTATTTCCTATCTTAAGAACAATTACTTAAGATAGAAATTTATTTTAGTAAAGTGTGTTACTCTACTCAAGTAATGAATAGAGCTCTTCCCCTTTTATTGCTTGCCAGAAGGAATAGGATAAAAAGACAAAAAGACCCCTTTCCTCCCCAAAGCTACCTTCTCAGCAGAAAAGGCAAAAACTATATTTCTGCTCAGCAAGATTTTAGCATCACATATCCTCCCTCTAACTTCCTGAGATGACCTTGCCCTTGTCCTCACCTGAACTAGCTCATGCTATGCATCTGGGGCTTGTTTCAGATTTTCATGCCTTCTGATTCTATCATTCATTTTCCCATTTTCTTATCTCTATCCTCACTTCCCTTGATACCTCTCATCACTTCCCTACTATCGCTTTCATTTCTCTGGCTCTCGGATGAAGATTCTTTCTCTGTTGTATTGCTTTTGAATACCCAAACTGATGAGAAAGTAAGAATGATCATACTGGTTCAGAACTAAGGAACAGTCAGCCCTGCATTCCATTTCTATCTCTAAGGGTTTGAGGGTTTAAAGATCTTTCTGAGTCTAGCCACTTGAGTATTTAATTTGGACCTATTATTTAAATTTATGTTATCCTTACTTTGAATGAATGCTTTCCAACATGCTTTTTACCTTTACTTGCCTGATTCCAAACCCTGTGCTCTTATCATCTGTGCTATTTGTGAACATCTCTGTGCATTGTTTTTAGGATGCAGATTCCCAGAAGTGACACCAATGGGATCTAAGTTCTTCCTGTTTATTGCCAAATTATTTTCCAGCAACTAATATGTTATGTATTAAATACCTAAGATACATTATGACTTACTTGAAATGTTTACACATATTAACAAACATATTTCATATTACCATGTAAGGTAGGTGTTATTATTTCCAAAGATGAGGAAATTGAGGAACAGAGACGTTAAGCAACTCAGCCACGGTCGCAGAGTTATTAGAGTGGAATCAGAATTCAGAAAATTTTGCTTCAGGGCCCACATTTTAATCACTAAATTAAATGTGATTAAATTTAATTTTATCACAAAAAAGTTATAGTAACTTATACTGGCACCATCAACAAGTGTAGATGATATACTCAACTTTGGAACAATTTTACATTTTGATTAGCACATTCGTATGTAGAGCTAAACTTCCCTTTGTCACTTTAAAATTAAGGTTTGGAGTGGACATGGAGGAATATTTTCTAATAAATACTTTGTCTCCTTACTCCCATAGTGGGAAAACAGGATTAGAGGTGTTGGTCTGACAGCTGTTTCAGTATAGAACGAGCGTAATGCAATACTCATGCCAGTAAACTGGGGCTTTGAAAATTCATTGCCCTGTGCTTACTTCTGCAAAGCATGCAAGAAAGTAACAGATACCACTTATTGTGAACTTACTGTGTGCCAAGCATTGTGGTGAAGATTCTGGAGACACAGTCATCAGATGGGTATCCTTACCTCATCTGGTAAGAAGCTAGGGAGATCCACGCATGTTGATCTGCATAATAATGCATAAAGGTCAGGTAAATAAACCCCTGGGACTGATCACTGGCTCTGGTTCTTTAGTTTAGCTTCAGTGAATGAGACCATATTGCCATCCAGTCACAATACAGAACACACCCTACTCTGCTCCCCTAACAGATGAAAATTAAGTGACCCTACAAAGCTAACCTGGGCCAAAATCAGGAACAATAGACATTTTTAAAGAGGACTGAGCTGTGATTTTATTTTAAATTCAGTTTAGAGTCAGTAGAATTTGTTGGCCTCCTGCCAGAGCCAGTTACAGATCTGGAGAGGCAGACTGTCTATTGGATGCTGGAAGAGATGACAGCAGATTCTGTCACAGTGCTATTAGCGGGGGAGGGAGTGTCTGCTCCAAGGATGGCCCAGACGACTGGGACTCTTAGGCTGCAGTTATTCTTTGCTGTGGCTCCTTTAACTAACTCCTATTATCAAAATATTGTCATCTATGAAGGAGACCCAAAGAACACTGAAATGGGTTAATTACGCAAAAAAATGTGATTTCATCCATCAAAAGAAAAACTAGGTAATTTTAAGTAAAAGACTGATTTCAGAATAAATAACTTATTCTCTAATGAGGTAAGATTTTTTTCATAGATGGCCATATTACTTGTTATAAAGAGAAGATATTCAGAACAGTTATTCTGCAAAAACTATACCTACTGATCTATTTTTCATCATTGTCAAAATTCAGACTGTCCTATAACTGATTAAAAAGAGAAAACTATACACATTCAGGAGACAGTTTTGATCCCATTTCAAAATTCATCCACAAGAAATATATATAGAGAGATCTACCTACCGATATATTTGGACAGCTTTGAAAACCCATGGGGGAAAGCACCTTATCTTTGTAAGTACACAGTTCTCCTATTGGGCACACAGATGGGAAGCATGTACAACCCAGGTGAGTACAAGGTGAAGCTGCGGTGAGAGCAGGTGTGGCTCAAGTTCAGGCTGAATCTTGTTGGCGATGTGATTAATCTTTCTTCACAAAGCTGCCACTCCTTCTTGGAACCTTCCAGAAAGGGCCAACTGGAGCTACTAGAAAACTCCCAGGTGACCTGAGGTGATTCAATTCTCTTTTCACACTACAGATTCCTGCTCCAGCCTCACTTTCAGATACAGAAATGTTTCTTTTCTCAGTACCATAGGGCAGCCCACTATGTAACCCATTAATATGTCCTGACTAGGTGAGAATCATTTGGGGAAATCTACTCAGTTGCAAAGGCCCACAGTAATTTTAGATACAATCAACAATGCCCTTGGGGCTCATAACTGTTACAAAGCAAACTGATTCCTGGAAATAGGGAGCGATCCCTATGTGAAGGCAGAGAGTCCTTCATCCTCTTGGTCCTCCAAAGGGGTTGTTCCAGCATCAGGTAACATCTTAGAGCCAGGCACAGAAAACTGGCTTTGGACTCAGTGCTGGATGTAAGACCTAGATATGCCAGTTAGAGCTGAGTGGACTTGGAATAAATTCATTAGACTTTGAATCAGAGGTTATAATGGACTGAACCTCCTAGGAATGATGGGAGGATTAAATGAGAGACCATCTTTTAGGTGCTTTTGTTGTTGCTTGTCTCTTGAGAGGCACACAGTGAAGAGGAGAGTCATCATCACAATACCCCCTGCTCCCATTTGAGACCACAGCAATTGGGTTTAAATGCTGAGCTACTGAAAGGACCTCTTACAGGGAGTGTCATCTACAAGTGGTTTTGGAGGAAAAGCCACACTGAAGCGACTGGGCACTCTTCCTGAATACCATCCCATCCTCCTTCCCTGCAATCGTCTCCACAGCAGCTTCTTCACTTCAGCCTCCAAGGGGACATCTACACTCCATTATCAGATTGTCAACTAAAATCCAGATGAGGGGTGAAAATCTTTCCACACTCGAAGCCCAAGAGTGTTTAGTTGCAAATGGTTGTAGAATCATGGTTAAGCCTGAGCGTGGACTTTAAATTTGGGCCTGAATAAGAATTCAAGCCCCCTTTCACCACTTACTGTCTTAATGTGAACTTAGCCTCTTCAAACCTGTTTTCTTGTTTACACACAGGCTAATATGGTATGAGTAATTAAAAGGATAACATGTAATAATATTTACATTAAAATGCTTAGCACAGTAGTTGGCAAGGAGTGAAGCCCAATTCAACTACTGAATCAAGTTTGTAAAACGCTACCTTGATTACTGTGGCCTTGTAGTATAGCCTGAAGTCAGCGAACCTGATTCCTCCAGCTCTGCTTTTCTTTCTCAAGATGGCTTTGGCTGTTCAGGGTTTTTTATGTTTCCATACAAATTGCAAGATTTTTTGCTTTAATTCTATGAAAAATGCCTTGTAATTTAATAGGATTGCAGTGAATCTGTAAATTGCCTTGGATAGGATAGTCCTTTTCACAGTATTGATTCTTCCAATCCAAGAACATGGTATATCTCTCCATCTGTTTGTGTCCTCTTTATTTCACCAGTATCTTACAGTTTTCTG
The DNA here is from genome assembly GCA_006408675.1 of Madoqua kirkii. Lineage (NCBI taxonomy): Eukaryota > Metazoa > Chordata > Mammalia > Artiodactyla > Bovidae > Madoqua > Madoqua kirkii. Next base: position 8,790 of record SJYC01100582.1, read on the forward strand.
AGTAGAGGTCTTTTGCCTCCTTAGGTAGGTTTGTTCCTAAGTATTTGATTCTTTTTGTTAAAATAGTGAATGGGATGGTTTTCTTAATTTCTCTTTCCAGTCTTTTGCTGCTAATGTATAGGAATACAAGAGATTTCTGTGCATTAATTTTATATCCTGCAGCTTTACCAAATTCATTGATTGGCACCAGTACTTATTACTCAGCCATAAAAAGTAATGAAATTGTGGCATTAGCAGAGATGTGGATGGATGTAGAGACTATCATACAGAGTGAAATCAAAAAGAGAAAAACAAATATTGAATATTAACACACATATCTAAAAAAATGGTACAGATGAACCCGTTTGTGAAGCAGAAATACAGACACAGATGCAGTACACTACTATGTATAAAATAGATAACTAATGAGAGTCTACTGGGAGAACAGGGAGGGGAAAAAAAAGTACAATCTGTTTATAGGACATAAGTTAACCTTAATAATGCATTACAGTATATATTGAAGTGATATGAAGTGAAGTGACTCAGTCGTGTCCCACTCTTTGGGACCCCATGGACTGTAGCCTACCAGGCTCCTCTGTCCATGGGATTTTCCAGGCAATAGTACTGGAGTGGATTGCCATTTCCTTCTCCAGGGGATCTTCCCAACCCAGGGATCAAACCCGGGTCTCCGCATTGTAGACAGATGCTTTACCGTCTGAGCCACCAGGGAAGTCCACAATATATATTAAGAGCAGACAAATACTGCTTGATTCCACTTATACAAGGTAGCTACAACAGCTGTCAGAAAGTACTTTGGGAATGGAAAGGGAATGGAGAGTTAAGTGTTTAAGGGAAGCTGAAAAATTCAGAAGATGGATGATGGTGAGAGTAGCAAAACAATATGCATGTACTTAGTGTCACTAAACTATATAGTTAAATACACTTAAAATAGTATGTTTATATTATATGACTTTTACCACAATTAAAAAAAAAAATTTAATGCTACCTACCTGCAGCCTTAGGTGCACAGAAATAAGTTAAAACCCTAATCAAAAGATAAGCTTTCCATCAGACGATCAGACATGCTCTCTAAACACTGGGGAATATACCAGTGATGATAAGGTAAATATTTCAACCAGCTGATGGAGCCATGCTCGGTCTATCATTTTGCATGTTCAGATTTCCTTATTCATAAGCATTATCCCTGCCAGGCAAAGGGCACACTACTTATAATTAGCATTTTCATTCTAAATTAGCTTCCTCTAGAAAGGGAGAGGGGAGAAAACCCAACTTTTGGGCGACGTGTATAATATCATTATGATATGGGTACTACTAATTGTGTGTGTGTGGTTTTTGTTTTTGAAACAAACTTGGGAACAAAACTAAGGACAACGTTAAGCAGGCGAGGGAAGCAGTGTCAGCGGCCGAATTTGATCGCAGGTCTGTTTGAGCGAGGCTCCCCATCCATCATCTTCCCCTTTCTGTTTGCACTGCCTTTCACCTTCTCCGGTTTATTCAAGAGCTAGCCTTCTGAATAGGGTTCTCAGACAGCCACTGTCGAACTAACCAAGACCAGTTTCTGCCACTCGACGGAACGAGTATTCAAGTTACTAGGCGTTTGGTTTTCCTCTCGCTTTTCCAGCGGTGACTAAAAAGCCACAGCCACTCCATCAGAGGCTACTCCGTCTGCCAGAAGCAGTGTCAGAGGCCGAATTTGATCGCAGGTCTGTTTGAGCGAGGCTCCCCATCCATCATCTTCCCCTTTCTGTTTGCACTGCCTTTCACCTTCTCCGGTTTATTCAAGAGCTAGCCTTCTGAATAGGGTTCTCAGACAGCCACTGTCGAACTAACCAAGACCAGTTTCTGCCACTCGACGGAACGAGTATTCAAGTTACTAGGCGTTTGGTTTTCCTCTCGCTTTTCCAGCGGTGACTAAAAAGCCACAGCCACTCCATCAGAGGCTACTCCATCTGCCCTTTTGAAATGCGCCTGGTAGATTAATTTTTGAAAGATGATTCACCTTCCTTTTCCTGTTTTCATGAAACACGGAGACACAACCATTCTGTCAATAGAAGGCTCGAGTTTCCACCCCGCAAATTCGCGCGGCGCTGACTGTCTCATTGGCTGACGCGCAGGTGGGATTTCCTGTCGCCATTTTAAGGAAACACACTGCCCTGCAAGGAAGTGGCCAGTCAGTTGAGTGGGGCTGTGCCCAGAACAAAGAGAGAGCAAAAGAAAGGGAAACGGTCCCAGCGGCCCCAGACCCCTCTATCCTGCGCCCTCGCTCCCCGCTGACCCCCGATTTCGAGCGCCCGCCTTCCTGATCCCCGACGCGCCACGCCCGGGGCTCGATCACGTGGGGTCTCTCCCCAGCCCAGAGCGCGCCCCAGCTCAGCAAAACCACCCAGTCCCCTCAACAGAGCCCCTCAGCATAGATCTCGGGGTGGGGGCTGGCCGGGACTGCCGGTGCTGGATCCGGAAGAGAGGAGGCGCCTCCCACTGCGGGTGGCGGACAAAGGCTTTCCAGAGGTGCCCGCGCTCCCGGCCGTCCCCGGCCTCCTCCGCCCCGTCCCTAGGGGTCCTCCACGCCGCTCCCTCGCTGCCAGCGGCTCCCACGCTGCTTGCAGGGCTGTGAGCCGACCAGCCACTCCGGCGGCCATCCTCACGCGGCGCCCTTCCCACAATGCAACTCCCCTCGCTCACGCGCCCCGGCCCGGCTCCGGCGTACCCCCAATGCACCCCCAGCCCGCCTTCGCACAGCCCTCCTCGCCTCCTTCCGTGCCCTCCAAGCCACCTCCGCCCTCCATCTCCGAGGGCCCCCAGTCTCCGGCCACCGCTGCAGCTGGGCTCTGGGCTCGCCGCAGGGCACCAGGAGGGCGTGGGGCAGGTGTCCAGGCTGCGCGCACACTCCGCTCCCGGTGCCGCCGCCGGCGCTCCCGGCACACAAGCGCCCCGCAACCCCTCCCTCGCTCCCTCTCTCTTTCCGATGCTCAACCTTCGCCGGCCGCGGTCGCCGCATCCTCGGCGGAGGGCGACAAGGAAGCAGCCAGAAGCGGCCGCCTAGGCAAGAGACACCATGTGATGGGCATCGTTCAGTGACACGCAGCTTCGGTTAAAGAGCGGACGCGCAGGAGGGGAGGCGACGGCACGCGAGACGCGGATGAATAGCCTGAACAGCTAAACCATCGCGAGCCATGGATGCGCAAGGGCGACGCGTCCCCCAGTAGGAGAATGACTGATTTAATTCGAAACCCTCTGCAGCCGACCGAGCGATGTGAGTGCGAGACTGGCGAGTACCGTGTGGGTAAGGGTTGCTGGTGGGGGGAGCTTCTGATGCAGTCGGCCCCGAAAGGGCGAGGAGGAGAGCCAGGAGTGCGCGGGCTGGGGCGGCACGCCGCTCCGCCTGAAGGTCGCCGCCCGTCACCTTCCTCGGAAATCCGCCACGCCACGCCGAGCCTCCCCGCCCAGCCCTCGCTGACGGAGGGCACCTTTCATCCACCAAGGCAGACAGACCTTGACACAAAGGACATCGCAAGGCTGGGGGAAAATCTAGAAAGGGCGGATACCACTCCCCCCGCCTTTTTTTTTTTTTTTTTTTTTTGGCCCGGGGTAAGAGGATTTCCCGTTCCAAGGTAGAGTGAGGGAGCAGCGGTGGGGAGGAAAGGGACGTTTTAAATGTGAGAGGAGGCGGTAACGCAGAAGTCATCCATGCGAGCGTGAAAGGAAGGAGTGCGCGGCTGAGCCGGATGCGTTCGGATTTTGCTTTTACCAAGAGAAAAGTCAGATCCACGGTTCTGCTGACCCCTGCGGCAGTGTAAAGAGGCGCGGAGCCCCTGGTTTCAGTGTTGCGTGGGCTGCGGCTTACTTTTGGGGTCTGTTTTCTTAGTGGCAGATTGTGGTGCCGGATCTGGTTAAATCATTCGCGGGTTAGGGACCACGCGAGTCTAGAGAGCGCGCCGAGGTGAGGGCTCCACTGCATTCCCGAGGAGTGGTTGAGTGCTGGACGTTTGCGGGGAATTTCCTGTGTCTTAGGAGCCCCAAGAAAGGCATGTGATGTGCCCGGGGTTGAGTGTGCGGCCGGCTGGGTCTCGGGGACTGTCCACGGAGCCCGAGTAAACAGGGACACGCTCGCCGGCCCTTCTCGAGCTCTGCCCGGCTCTCAGGAACCGAGAGGATGCGGGCTATGAGGTTGGGGAACGGGGTGGGGGTGAGGGGGATTATTAAGCGATGCTGGCAGTGACTCACTGGCCTTTCCCGCCCCAAAGAGGTTCTTTCCCAAAGGAAGGAGAGAAAGCGAGAAGTGCTGTTCTGAAAGCTAGGAACCGCTGGAGCTGGCGAACAAAAGGGCACCGATTGCGCGGGGCCAGAGCGCCGAGTGTCCTCCCCAGCACTCCCACCTCTTCCCCCCAACCCCGAATCACCCTCGCGTCTCTAAATGTTAGCACAATAGGCATTTAACCTCACCGGGCGGGTGCCCGGAGGAAAGTGTTCTTTCGCCGCAGTGCACGCCCCCACCACCCGGAGCTTGGGGTCTTCAGCACCCGCTAGTACCCCCAGGCTGCAGGGCTGCCTGGGCGTCGCTTCCCTGTGGAAGTGTCCAGCCCTGGGTTTGGACTGAACTGTAGTTAGAAGGTACAAGTACGTATGGCGGCAAAAGGAATTCGCGGTAACCGCGTCCCGGCGTTTCGCTGATGGCCTTTCACAGGCTGTCTTCGGCTTGGGAAGTTGGTGCTACAATTGTGAGTCCTTTGTATCTGACCTGGTTTTTATTGCTCTGGTTCTCCGGTGAAAACCTAATTGCCACCAGTATCCCATACTTTCGCGGACGATTCCCTGGTGATATATTTCATGAGTTGAAAAAGACCCGAGCGCTAGGAAACCGTGTTTATTTGCGTTTGGAAAAGGATCTGACATCTCTGCCGTCGGTTTGAGACTTTTTAATATAAGGGGAAGGAGAGAATAAAGGGAAAGGAGAGTTTGCCAACTCCAGGGCCCAACAAGACTGTAATTTGTCACCTTGATAGAAGAAACTGCGGCAACTCGTGCTTTTTCTGACGTCAGAACGACGACGGAAATAAAACCTGAGCTAGGTGGCTGGCTGGCCTCATTGTTAAATGAATCTCTCACCGGCTGGGTATTCCTGAAATCTGTCAGCCAAGTCAGGGCTCTGATCAGGTAGGCCCCCTGGATTTCAGTTTGGGCCCCAACCTCAAATTGGCTTTACTCCTCAGAGTTACTCAGTTCTCAGTAGTTCCTTAGACATCAGGAAACTCACCAGGTTTGGCTTGATGAGGTGAATTCTTAACCTTGATGAGGTGAATTCACTTTTTTTCCCCTAAACATATTCAGTGAGTGTTTCCTGCTGAGAGTTTATGTAGCAGTTAGCAACTACAAGATAAAGGTCCTGTTTCTGTGAGATATCCTTTCTCCTGGGGGGAAACAGACAATAAATACACCTATAAATGAATGTTGGAGATTTGTTCGTGCAGTGAACAAATAAAACCAGATCAATCTTGTGAGGAAGGCTGATGCCTGAGATAGATGACCCTCTAGGTGGCTCTTTGTAAGAGGGTACATTTGTCCTGAGACTAAGAGACCAGACACCTGATTATTGCCAGACTGTCTTTTTTTCTCTCTGGGTGTACATTAGGGTGAAATTAGTCTTACTCACCATTGTTTCCCAATGCCCAGCACAGAATAACTGCTTAATAAATGCCTGTTGGATTGAGATCTTAGTCAAAACATCTTGTTCATTTAATGCTACTGTTAACCATCCCTTTCTTTCTAGACCTCATTATTTGTTCCTCTGCTAAGTTGAAGCATCAGAGTCTCTTTCTACTCTGCTTCTCCATCTCTCATGCCTTCTCTCCATTTCTGAACAGTTACCAGGAACCTGCAAATGACGCATAAACCTGTCTTTTCATCTCCATTCCCGCCGCCCAGGTTCAGGTCTCTATCACTTGATTTAGACAGGGCAATTTAAGGAGTCTATTGGAATTAAAAAATGGTGAAACAGACATGGAGGTGCCCTGAAGAAACCAGCACTCAGGGGAGCAGATGCAAGCACGGTGCAGGGTAAAGAGTAAAGTAGCCAGCAAAGGAGGCCTAATGAATGGGCTTCTAGTTGGCCTCCTTGGTGTCAAGCTCTGCTCCCCTAATTCAGTCTCAACACTTCCGTGGGATCTGTATTTTTTAAACTAACTTTTAACTAATCTTTCTTAAAACTGCTGGTTTTCAAAATCGGTTGCCTACAATTAAAGTCTAAATTCCTTAGTCAGGCACCTGGGACCTTCCACAATCTGTTCCTCACCTCTTTCCATCACTTTTTCCCAGTTCACCCTGTGTCCTCCCTGTCACTTTCTGCCTCAGTATTGATGCTGATTCCAAACTGGAATGCCTGCTGAAATGCTATATATTTGTAAAAGGCTTAGCCCAAACACCACTTTCTGCCTCTTCAAGTAAGTGTTCACTGATCACCTCCTAGCCTTTTCATATTTATCTTTCACATTTTGCACCATCAGTCCAGGTGGTGGAAGGTGAAATAAGGACAGATACTTTGAGTCAAATGTAAATGCCCAGTCTCAACTTACCAGCCTAGACACCTTGAGCCTCAGTTCCCCCCCTCGGCTCCCCACCGCCCCCCGACCATTTGTTAAATGGTAGTGATGGTGGTGATGATAGTGGTATTTATTGAGTTATCATGAGGGTTAGTGAGGATAATAGATGTGAAGAGCTTGGCACACTGTTAGTACTCCATAGGTACTGAATTAAAAGAGATTTCAGGTTTCTCATCTATCAGAGGAGGTGGGGGAAGTTGATCAGGAAAGTTCCCCTTACTTCTAATGTTCAATGAATATTTAATCATTTGAAAATATTTTTCTGAAAATGTCTTAAGGGAAACTACCTGAAACTTTTCAGTCTCCGGGCAAATGTGCATCTATCTATGAAAGGTAGTATGGAGGTGGGGGAAGCAAGTGCATAGAAGGAAGTGAAATCCAAATAGCATCATAGACTTTAGAGAAGGACACCTTAGAACACTGGCCCTGAATTGAGTCTTTTAAAAAAAACCCTATATCTGGAAGCATTGATAGCATCTGGATATCTTGATAGCATTTTAGTCATTGGTTTTCAGCTCACCACCTGTGTGTTTGAGTTACTTACTAAGCATAAAGGAATCCAGTGATAGGAAAGCACCATGGTTTGGGTAAACTTTGCAAGCACCCAGTTTCCTGTCAAGGAACTCTGCCTCAGATAATGCTATAGTGTATCTTTGCCTGTAACTAACTGGGTCCCCTTGGGTAACTCAGCTAACATTTGTAATGCCTCCTTTTCTCATCTGTACAATGCTAATGACGGTGTCTGAGTTGTGAAGGTACAATGAGAACAGAGCTGAGAATATCCTTGAACAAATTCAAACTCTGGTAATCTGCAGGTTTAGGAGATAGGTCAAGATTAATGATTCTCAAAGCAGGCTTCACACCAGATTCACCTAAAGTCTTTTAAAAGCTACCAGTGCCCAGACTCCATTTTCAGAGATTCAGATTTAGTTGGCCTGGCATAGAGCTCAGATGGGAATTTTTAAAAAACAATACTGGTGTAATTTTTATAAGTGATTTAGATTTAAAAACAAAACAAAAGCAGAAATTAAATGATGACTTACATATATTATTTGTTTGATAAACCTCTTGGTAATATGAAGTTATGAGCTTGATTGCCTTTTCCCCCCGACTTCACGAAACCAACTGGTTGTTGACATCATGGAGTCACAGCCTCAGGTTACAATGTATAACTTTAATTTTCCCAGGTAGAGGAGCCCATCAGAGTGATGCAGCCAGGGCCACATAAAGATTTAATGTGTGGATCTCAGTTTCCATCTCTTAGGAGTGACAAAGAAGATTGGAAAAGAAAGGAACAATGGAAAGGAAAAGGAAAGAGAGAGTTTATGGCCCGAGGTCTGGGAGGAGGGGCCTTTGAGTTGGGAGAATGGCGGGACAGAACCTAGAGGAAAAGTTGGGCTTGATTTATTGAACTGGTTTTGTTAGGTTGGTGACTGTAGAACCAAATGAAACCTGTGGGTGTATTTTGTGGGACTTGTTCTCTTAAAATTGTTTGGAATTAGCTGTCAACATTGAAGTATCTGAATTTCACTTAAAACTTGATTTGTGGCATTTCTTGAAAAGAAATAAAAAGATCTGTCTTATTTTTACTGAAATAAATGAGACACATGTTCTCCAGTTTCTTGTACCCAATCTGCTTTGCTCATTTGTCTTATCTACTTGGGCTCCAGCTACATTTGTTTTTAGCTTTTAATATAATCTGCAGATCTTAATATTGGCAACATATTAGAATCTTCTCAAAGCATTTAAAATATCCATGTTTAGATTCCATTCTAGACAAACTGAATCAGAAACTGGTGTGTGTTAGGGGGCATGTTATCACTATTATTTTTCCAAACCTCCCAAGGTGATTTCTATGTGTAGTTAGAATTAAGGACTACTAGTCTGAGTCACCTATTCAGAAGACTTGTCTACAAGCCCATCTTATCTCTGAAAGTGATCCGTTAAGAAACAGTATATAGAATCATAAATTTAGAGGATTTTAGAACTAGGAGAGATTTTTGAGAGTGCATCTGTTAATACGAACTTCAGATTCTGCCTGAGAAAATGTCCAAAAAGAAAAAAAGGCTTGTTCAAAGACTGTAACATCATTTAGTATGAATTATGGTGTTTTATTATATTTTCTCTTTTCAAATAAAAGTATATTTTTAAATGTTTATAAGTGATCCTCTTTACATGCACCACTCTGTGGTGCTCTCAATTTGTCATGATTACTATTTTTCCTAGAGTATTTTGTTTGAAGTTAGCTAGAACTTAAAATAACAATAAGTTGCCATTCATTGTTTTTAGTCCTGTAGTAATTCTTGATCAGAGGTATTGCTAGAGCAAAAAGTACGTGTGCAGGGAAAGAGACTTTTTCAAAGGTTATAGGAATATATTTGGGGCTGTTTTTGAACTCTGTACATAATTATTTAAATCTATTAATTTTCAGTTGATGAGAAAGATTTTTACTTTGGTGTATTTACACTGCTCAAAGACACTCACTGTTTTAATTAAAGTTAAATTTTTAAGTGTAATATACAATACAGTCTGTCTTCCTGTATCCAGAGTTGCAGGTTAACGTCATTAACTTCTAAAGTTTATTAGTATTTTCTCTCTTTGAGAAATCAGAATAATTCCAAAACATCTTAATGGGAAGGTTAACTCCTAGACATCTTAGGCTGGGTATGTTAATAAGAGCCATTTGAAAAATCCATCTAGATGAGTCAAAGATTTTAATGTAAAAAATAAAATTGTGAAAGTTATAGAAGAAAGCATGGGAGGGAACTTTTGGGGGTATAGGCAGTGAAGGCTCTGGAGTATTTAGCAGCACCTCTGATCTCTCTCAGCTAGAAGACTACAATACCCTCTCACTTGTGACAGCCAAAAGTGTCTCCAGGCATGGCCAATGTCCATTGAGGGTGAGGGCCAAAATGGTCCCTAGTTGAGAACCACTATAATATAACCCTTTCTGTGGGCTTGTAGAAATCGTACCAAAAATTCTTAAACATTCCAGCCAGTGACTGGGTTGTTAATGATAGATACCTTTCATGAATATGGTGCTTTAAATATATTATCACATACTTTGTGCATGCTCAGATCGAAAGTAAAATACAGTGGCAGAGTTAATGAAAACTATGTGGAGCAGCTGTACATGTTGCTTCTTTTAACTTCTCATCTTTGTTTTGTTTTCCTGAGAAATTGTGTTTGTGAGGATTGTGCTACATTGTCTGCAGGCAGATGATCAGTTGAGTCATCATTATTGTTAACGTTTTTACTATCAGGGTCTATTAGGGAGCTAAAAGGTCCGTGCTCTCTGTCCTCAAGAAGTTGAGAATGTAATAAGGAAAGAGGATAACTCCATAAAAAGATCATGAAAACATATAAGACCCTTTCCTATAATCCAGTGAGTATACAAAAGTGCTATGAGAAGTCATCACAGGTAAATAATCACAAGTTGGTCATTGAAGGAAGACCTTAAGAGAAGGTTGGCTTGAAATAATCTGGTTTAAAAAAAAAACCACTCAAGCCAGCAAGCTGGGCTCTTTGAAAGAAATGTACTTCGGTAGGCACAGGCTCAATGGGAAAGGAAGTGGCTGAGAGGTATGTTCAGGGCCAAGGTGGGGGCAGTGAGAGGAAAGCTGAAAACTGCAAAACAGATACATCACAGAAGTGAAAGGTTCAGAAGGAACATCCTGGGAGAGAAATTTAAAGAGTTAAGAGGGACTTCCCTGATGATCCACTGGCTAAGACTCCGCGCTCCCAAGGAGGCCTGAATTCCATACCCGGTCAGGGAACTAGATGCCACATGCCGCAACGAAGGCTCAGCACAGCCAAATAAATAAATAAATATTAAGGGGAAAAAGAAGAGTTCAGGGCAATCTTGGCTTTGAATTTGCCATTCCAGGAGCTTGACTAGTAGAAACACTTAGAGCTGGCAAGGGGAAAAGAGAAATACGTAAGACATGGGTTTTCAGGAAGAATCTGTGTCTGTAAATGGAGTGGGCTGGGCCCAGGAGGCAGCACGGGGGTGGGGGAAGTGACCCACCAGGCTACTATTGTGGAGCCAGAAGGAACAAGAGGAAGGAAGGGATGGTATGAAACGTTGGTAGGACTCAGAGACTGATTAGATATCCTGGTTCCAGGTCTGAGGAACCGACATTATCGTGAACAAAAATAGAAAAGCTGATGTGTGAGGTCAGATGGTATGTTCAGTGGGGCACGTGGAGTTGGAGGTCATGACATTCATTCACGTGAAGAGGTCTCCCAGGCAGCTGGGGTCTGAAAAGAATTTGTGAAAATTTTTCTGAGCAGGAGGAGGGAACCTGAGAGATTGTCTCTCCCCTCCAGCTTTCTCAGTTTACAGATGAAGAAATACATGGCATGTTAAGTGACGTCATTATCAGCAAATAGTAAGTATGACAGAAATCCTATCTCCTAGGTTCTAGAGGAATTCTAGTTTTGTAAAATGAAAAGCCCTGGGGGAAAGAGATCTGAAAGACGCCCTGTGGGATGAAGACTGACACTTCAGGCTTGAAACTTACAAAGAAAAGAGTTTGGAGTGTGTGAAGGGAAGGGGGGTGGGGGTGGGGCTGCCCCCACACAGAGCACAGAGGCTGGGAGGAGGACAGGAGCTGGCAGTGGAGGCTGGAAACACTTCCTCTGAGAATGCGGAGGCTTGCAGATGCAGTGAGAAGCAAGGTGGTGGGGTTCAGGAAACTGTCCCTCCTGCACAGGGAGGTGAAGGTTGAGAACTGAGAAAGGCCTCTTGCCTTGATTAGGAAGAGGTAGCAATAGTAGCAGTGACAGTCGCCCTCGCTTACCAGAACCAGGGCAGGCCCAGATCCAGTTGCAGAAGCTTTATAGCGACTCTGCGAGGCTGATGCTGTTTTATCTCCATTTTACAGATGACAAAACTGAGACAAAGAGATATTAACCTACTTGCCCAGAGTGAGCACAGCTCCTGAGGGGTGGAGCCAGCAATTGCCAGTGGAACTAGGATTCAAGGGAGCGATGAGAACAGGGGTAAGCTGTTTAGACTGTTGGCAGTAGAGATAGGAGCAGGCTGATCGTTCAAAGTCGCTTTCCACATATGGAGCTGAGCGTGATTGACAGAAGTTGGGGGAGCCAGCAGAGGGAGAGTGGGAGGCCAGGTCCGAGCAGAGCTGAGACCAGGAGCCCTGGCTAAGTCATGAGTTTTGAGTAAGAAGAGAGAAAACAACTCTTCTGAGACTGCTTACTGGATCCCAGTCTTTCACTATCGAAGGTCATTCCCCACCTCCCAAGGACCCTGGGTTTTCAAAGATTGTATCCACTCGTAAGTTTTTATTTTAGTTGAAGTATAATTTATATGCAGTGCAACAGCTGGATCTGAAGCATCCTGTTTAGAGAGTTTTGACTGTAACTTCAGTTCATTTCAGTTCAGTCGCTCAGTCATGTCCGACTTTGCAACGCCATGAATCACAGCACGCCAGGCCTCCCTGTCCATCACCAACTCCCGGAGTTCACTCAGACTCATGTCCATCGAGTCGGTGATGCCATCCAGCCATCTCGTCCTCTATTGCCCCCAATCCCTCCCAGTATCAGAGTCTTTTCCAGTGAGTCAACTCTTTGCATGAGGTGGCCAAAGTACTGGAGTTTCAGCTTTAGCATCAATATTAATTCACTTCCCACTTTTGTTACTTTAAGATATATAACGTTGCCAGTCAGAATCTAGGATTACCACAGCAAGTTAAGGCAGTCTTGCCAAAAGTAAGGACTCATGACATTTTAATTAACCTGTTTAGCCTGTTTGAGACCTTTTGAAATATAGTGAAGCAGCTCATAGATTATATTATTACCATCTGAGAGTCGGGTGAGCCATGGACCCTCAGTATGTAAATAGACTCACTTGGTTGTGGGAAGAGATGTCGTGGGAAGAGTTGTCAGGAAGACAGAACCATAACTGGCCTTATACTTAACACATTCTCAAAACCACTGACCTAGCTGTCATAATTAATTCCCAGGAGCTGAGCAAGGAGAGGTATGATCTTATTCTTCTTAATCACCAATAGTCATTCATAGCAGTTTTGAAGTTAAGTGTACTTGACTGGATATTTGGCTTCCAAGGTGGTGCTAGTGGTAATGAACCTGCCTGCCAGTGCAGGAGATGTAAGACTCAGGTTTGATCCCTGAGTCAGGGAAGATCCCCTGGAGGAAGGCATGGCAACCCACTTCAGTATTCTTGCTTGGAGAATCCCATGAACAAAGGAGCCTGGCAGGCTACAATACATAGGGTTCCAGAATGGGACATGACTGAAGTGACTTATCACACATGCATGACTGGCTATTTAGTGTCATTTAGGGATTCTTGTTATGTTTTAGATGTGATTGTGATGTGGTGGTATTGTTTTAAAAATGAATCTGACTTTTTAGAAATATGTATTGAAGTATTTACAGATGATATCTGGAATGTTTTATAAAATAATTCTAGGTGATGCTGGGAATAAAACTTCAACAGGACTGGCCTGAAATGATCATTATTGAAGTTGGTACATGGGGGTTCATTATTATGTTATGTTCACTTTTGTATATGTTTAAAAGTTCTCATAATAAAAAATTTCAGAAGTTGAAAAAAAATACAATTAAGAATATCAGTCAGGGTTTAACTGCATATAAACAGAGATCTCTTGTATGTTAAGCAAAAGGGGCTGAATACAGGGAATTAAAGCCTGTAAAATTGCTAGAAAAGATGGCAGACCAGGCTTTGGGCTCAGTCTCTAGGAATAAACACAGAGTACCACCACTCAGCTCGCCTAAGGGTCTTCTCTTATGACTCCATCAGGAAGCTAGCTTCTCATTGTTTGAAATGCATTCTCCGGGAACACTTCACTGAGGCCAAATCTGATGGTCAGGATTTCACCACCACAGTTGTTGGCTGCAGAGGACACCTCTGCAGCACCTGCTAAAATTGTACCAGCAAAATGGGTGCCGGGTCCCCACCACTTTGCTCTCTATTGTGTGAGTGCTGTCGCTTCAGTTGTGTCCAATTCTTTGTGACCCTATAGGCTGTAGTCTGCCAGGTTCCTCTGTCCATGGGATTTCCCAAGCAAGAATACTGGAGTGGGTTGCCACTTCCTACTCCAGGGAATCTTCCTGACCCTAGAGATTGAACCTGGATCTCCCACATTTACAGGCAAATTCTTTATTGCTTAAGCCACCTGGAAATCCCACCTTGCTAATCAATAGATTGGGGGATTAGTTCAGTTCAGTCGCTCAGTCTTGTCCGACTCTTTGTGACCCCGTGGACTGCAGCATGCCAGGTTTTCCTGTCCATGACCAACTCCCAGAGTTTACTCAAACTCATGTTCATTGAGTTAGTGATGCCATCCAGTCATCTCATCCTCTGTCGTCCCCTTCCCAGACCTTCAATCTTTCCCAGCATCAGAGTCTTTTCAAACGAGTCAATTCTTTGCATCAGGTGGCCAAAGTATTGGAGTTTCAGCTTCAACATCGGTCCTTCCAATGAACACTTAGGACTGATCTCCTTTAGGATGGACTGCAGTCCAAGGGACTCTCAAGAGTCTTCTCCAACACCACAGTTCAAAAGCATCAATTCTTTGGTGCTCAGCTTTCTTTTTAGTCCAACTCTCACATCCATACATGACCACTGGAAAAACAATAGCCTTGACTAGATGGACCTTTGTTGGCAAAGCAATGTCTCTGCTTTTTAATATGCTGTCTAGGTTGGTCATAATTTTCCTTCCAATTTGGGAGATTAATTAACAAAAATACAATTCCAGTTGCTAAGACATTTTGAGACAGATTGGCCCAGTCAGTATTTGTTCACACTTCTTTCTAGTCCAGTTCTGCAGAGGATAGAAAACTGAAAACTACATTTCCCACATTCATTTGCAGCTACACGTCTAGAGAGGATTTAGAGTCCACCAATTTTTCTGTTGGTGGAATCTAAATATATTTTTGCTTATTTATCCCCCAAAGTAATTTTGGACAATGTTTAAATTATAGTATATTCTTTGGTTTGGTTTCCTCTCTACAGTTTTTAACCAGCTTTTACCAAACCAGTATAACCTCTTTGTACCCAAGAATGTGTTCTTTGATGTCTCTGCTTCAGCTACACTCATCTGAATGGGTGTTCTCTGCACACTTGGCCACCATGTCTTTGCCTGTGCTGTTTCTAGTGCAGGAATGCCTTCCCTACTCCAGTCTAAATCCTATTTTTAAGCATAGTTCATATCCTAACTCTTTGAAAAATCTTACCTGATTTCTCCACGCTCCAACTTCCTTCCTTCCTTCTTCCTTCCTTCCTTCCTTCCCATGTGTACATATGTATGGTTCTGAAATCTTTCTGGACTTAGTCTTTGTTTTACTGTATAGTTTGGTCTCTATCATGCAAATGTTTTATTGTTGTTACTTTATATGAAAAGGTCTTGCTTGTCTCAGAAGGCTGTATGTGCTTAGTCCTCAAGCATGTCCAGCTCTTTGCAACCCCATGGACTGCAGCCTGCCAGGCTCCTCTGTCCACAGGCATTCTCCAGGCAAGAATACTGGAGGGGGTTGCCATGCCCTTCTCCAGGGAATCTTCCTAATCCAGGGATCGAACCCAGGTCTCCCACATTGCAGGTGTATTCTTTACCATCTAAGCCACCAGGGAAGCCCAAGAATTCTGGTGTGGGTAGCCTATCCCTTCTCTAGGGGATCTTCCTGACCCAGGAATCCAACCGAGATTTCCTGCATCGCAGGCAGATTGTTTACTAGCTGAGCTACCAAGGAAACCTGTAAGCAATGTTAAATTCTCTGTATAACCTCTTCTTTGATATGTATCACCATGAAGAGTAGGGAAGTTTATGTTTTTTACATGGGTACTATTAGTAAAATGTACAATAAGCATACCAAGTTAATACTGCTTAAGAATATCTCTGAATTTTGTAGTGAAGGATCAGAAATGTTCTGTGCTTAGTAAACTGTCATTTGTAACCTGTTAAAGACGCTAGGGGATAGTCATTGTTGTTGGGTTAACATCAAAATCTTCACGTGATGATCTCATTCAATCTTATAATTGACTGTAAAGTCTGATAATTGCTTCTGTCCTTCAGTGAAACTATAATTCTTTTGTTTCTTAAACTTGACCTGCACTTCCTGTCTCTTTGTCATGTACCATGTTCCCCTTCATTGAGAAGTCTCAGCTTAGGGCCCGTCTCCACCTGTGTCTCCCGTCCACCAGGCACTGCGACTGGCCAGCAATAGCAGGCTGGATGTCAATTATGGCACAGTCAAGCAGTTAAGGAGCATTTTCAGTAGTGATGTAGAACTGTGTTATGGACATAACTCAGGATGGGAGACTATATCTTGTTAAGTGAAAAAATACGTCTTACAAACTCTGTGGTATGATTTCCATTTTTGTAAATGTACATATATTTTTTTAAAATCTGTACTCCTTTCATTTAACAGATACTTATCAAGTGTCTACTGTGTGCCAGGCACTATATCTATGTGCATAGAAAAACCCCTGAAGCTGATACTCCATTATATGTATACAGTGATCGTCTCTGCTTGCTGAGATAACAGGTGATTTTTTTCTTTTTATTTGTTCTTTCCTTCATTTGCAAGCTTGCATTTTCTAATTTTTCTACACTTATATTATTTATTAATATGAACTAACATATTTTTTAAAAACATGTCTATTCTTCAAATGTGTACTATGTAGTACTACATGAAAAACAATAGACTAAAAACACTAAAATCCCAAAGTTAATAAAAGAGAGCTAAAAAGAAAGAAAGAAAGGAAAAGAAAAAGGAGAAAAGAAGGGAGGAAGAAGCACATTAAACTTTAACGGTGGCCCATTTTGGGTGTTGAGTTTCTTGTATAGTGTTTGTTCTAAAGATTCTGCATTGGGTATAGAACCAGAACCTTTTTTCCCCCTTTTTCAATAGCCAGTTCAAATGTGACTTTTCTGTGAAACTGCCTCAGATCCCTGAACTGACCCTTTCAGGCTTTTAAAATCCTTTCATCAACTAGCACTCACTCAATAAATAGACAATAAATCGAATGAGTAGTATTTTCTAAGTATGGCCTTAACTTTTTTAGTGACATGTCACTAATTTTGTTACTTTTCTGCATTTTTTCAGTTTTTGTTTTCAAGACTAAGTTAGATTTCAGATAGGCTATTTCACAACAATAAAAATTTATTCTTAAAAAAAATAGGAGATTACAACATAGACAAACAGAGACTGACAAAAAGCCATGTGAGGACAGAGCAGGAAGACAGCAACCTGTAAGGCAAGGAGAGAGGCCTCAGAAGAAACAAGACTTGCCAGCACCTGATTTTGGACTTCTGGAACTGTGAAAGAATGAATTTCTCTTTAAGCCAAAGGCAAAAATAAATGTATCCTATGTGATTAACTTAGTATTGGCATTTGCCTAATACTGACATAATTTTAACAGCCAAAACTTCATCTGTTCTTTCTGTTCTTTTCCTCTTTTGTCCATTGTGTGTGTGTGTGTGTGTGTCTGTGTGTGTGTACATAGTGTATATTTGTATACACACATGTATATTAGTATAAAAGTTTGAATACAAACAGTAGACCCAAATCTGTTGTTAGTCACCTTTTCCTCTCTTTAGAAATTTTTTGTCTAGTACCCTATTTCCTACAAGTTTATGGAGAGAAAAGGACTCCTTAGCCCAGATTGGAATCGCCATCCACTGAGTGAACTTTCTAGAACCCCTGCAGGATCACTTCAGTACCCTCTGAGGGAGTCATTTAGGTGAGAGCCAGGGTGGCAAGACTCCTAGGAATGACCCAGTCTGGTCCACTTGTGTGGCTTTCTTTAGAGGGGGCCAAAAGGTGACGGGGGCTTTAGCCTTTTTAATACACTTCAACTTTTGCAAAGAAAACACAGGCTGTAGACACTGCTGCTGTGTGAAGGCACTAAAAGCAATTAGTCATGGCCCAAGCTCCAGCACTGCCACCCTGGCTGGAAGCATCAGCTCGGAGCTGCCAGGTTGGCTTCAGATCAGGAGTTCAAGGAGCTTTGGTCTCTTGTCCCTGCTTCCTGGTTTCCAGAAGAGGCCCTGCTCTGCAGAAAGGGTGAGCCTTCTGGAACCTGAGGTAGTAGACAGTATTTATCTTGTGGAAGGATAAATAAAGGATCCTGGAACCAGGGAAGTCTTGGTTCTAAATGTGTGAATGAAAAGGAGTAATGTGTGGCCTATCTGTTGGGAAGAGAAGAAAGAAATTCTTGAAGAATTACCATTCCAGAGTACTTTCTGAGGGTCCAGAGAATATTGCCATATTTTTACAATTTTAAATATTAGATATTTTAAATATTACTTCCTGGGTATTGTAGGATGCTTACATGGGCACATTGGAGTTTTCACTCTTAACTAAGTTACAGTTGTGGAATTCAGGGTCAGACAAAATATCAAAACATCATCCAAGGGGGTTTACCACTGGAGGTGAAAAAAATTTTTTTCATGACATTCTGCTTCATCCCTCTGTCCCCATCACCTCACTGAGATGTTTCAAGTGAGGCTCCCATACCTTTACAGGCCTGACTTGGAAAGTTACTTTCCCTCTCAAAAGGATTCCTGGACCCAGTACCAACATGTGCATGTGCATGGCTGCGCATGTGTGTAGGCTTCCCCATACCAACAGTTGTCGACCCATTTCTGACATTATCTCCCAGTAGATAGAATGAGATTCTGCAGGTCAAGGCCTTCATCCCTTGAGGCTGCCCTCCACTTCAGATGCCAGGTTGTCACCTGTGCTGCTGACCGACTGGCCATAAATCAGAGGT